>CBVK0102278189.1:0-25399 GCA_900067695.1 Picea abies | reverse complement strand
GATGTGAAGAATACAAAGGCCAGGTCTCTCAAATTGAAAGCCATCAAATTATACATCTCAAACCAGAACCTGTATTAGAAATATCTTGTTGGAATCCTGTTAAAGTGCCTTGATGAAAATGAAGCCAGATAGATCACATCAGAAATGCACAAATGATTATGTGGAGGGAACCAACATTGGAAGGCCACAGATATCAAGATCCTAAGAGCAGGATACTACTGGCCCACCTTTTTTTATGATGTGTTTTCCATTGTTAGAGTTTGCAATGAATTCCAAATGTTTGCAGAGAAGCATAAGTTACTATCACTACCCCTAAAACCTATCAGTACTAGTAGTTTGTTTCAACAATGGGGGTTAGACTTCATCGAAGAGATAAAACCACCCTCTAGTGGAAAACACAAGTGGATCTTCACTACCACTGACTACTTCACCAAATGGATTGATGTTGTACCCACCAAGAATGCCACTGACAAGGTAATCATGAATTTCCTGGAAACTAATTCCGATCTCACCACCCTCTAGTGGAAAACACAAGTGGATCTTCACTACCACTGACTACTTCACCAAATGGATTGATGTTGTACCCACCAAGAATGCCACTGACAAGGTAATCATGAATTTCCTGGAAACTAATATTTTTTCTAGATTTGGTTGCCTCAGTAAGCTTGTAACAGACAATGCCCAAGCATTCAATTCCAAAGACATGATTGAATTATGTGGCATTCATAAAATTTCCTTGACACATTCCACACCCTATTACCTTTAGGGAAATGGCCTGGAAGAATCCTCAAACAAGACTCTCATCAAGATTGTTAAGAAGTTGTTGACTTAAAATAAGAAATCCTGGGACTCTAAACTCAAGTATTCTTTATGGGCTGACAGAATCATCACCAAGAAGTGTTTGGGAACATGACTGTTCCATCTTGTTTATGGAATAGATTTTGTTTTTCCCACTCATCTTGGTATACCAGTCCTAAAATTATTGCAGGAGGAGATTAAGGAACCCAATGGAATACAAAGGAGAATTTTCCAGATTATATAAGTTCAACAAAAAAGAGAAGGACTAGATCAAAGGACAGAAGCATACCAGAGAAAGATCAATTCATCCTTTGATAAGAAAACAAAGAAGGAGATTTTTCAGGAAGGTGACCTGGTCTTGAGGTGGGATGTGAGAAGGGATGATAAGTCCAAGCAAGGTAAATTTGACAACCTATGGTTTTTCCCTTTTAAGGTCATTGAAGTTCTGAACAACAACACATTTATCCTTCACAATCTAGACGATATAGAGATCTTTGGAGGCCCAGTAGATGGACGCTTCTTGAAGAACTATTTTTTTTAAGGATGAGGGAAGGTCCCTATTGTACCACAAATGATTTCCTTTATTGTTTCTTTTGATTAGTTAGTTGTGTGAGAATAAATACTCCATACCCCAACAAGGGATTGGGGTGTAGTTTCAGTTTTTAATTCAATAGAATGCATGGTTGAGGGACAGTAACAGATACATAGGGCTGAAAGACAGAAACAAAGGTATGTGATGGAAGGTAAGAGAATTTATTTAATATCAAGGCACTGATCTACAATTCTTATCACCTCACAGGGATGAGCTATCCCTAGTTAGAGCCAATGTTGTAACCTAGGTCTGCACCCTTGCGTCTCCTCTCTCGTTCCCTATGCCTACATCAATTTTTCAGATTCAGGTTGGTTAAGTCAGTTTCCCATTTTCGAGTGACTTGGTTCTTATTCGTTTCTTTCCTTTTTGAGTCTTTGCGCATTTCATTTTATGTTTTTCCTGAAGGATAAAATACATGTCGTATTTGGTTTAGAATGATTGTCATCATGTTTTCCATTGATTGAGCTCACTGTAGGTCGACCAAGCCTTTTTTATATACACAGGAAACAACCATGGACAAAATAAGCCATTGAAAATGGTCATTTTTGGGCCAGGATTGTCAAAATGAACAGGGAAATTTTCAATGGTAAATATCCATCAAGCTTATCATATCAATGAATCTTGACCATTCAGGGGTACATAATCACACAAAGTTTAACATCAAGAATTATCCGCAGTCCCAAAATCCTAAAATATTTAACACAACCTAAACTCGATTTATTTAGTGATAAGCACAGAAAAATCACTTTGCAAGATCATCACTTCAGGAGATATTCATACTTTACATCCAGAAACTCCCGAAGAGATGAAGTGTCTAACTATATAAAGAGATGAAGTGATGAAGTAGCCAAAGTGATGAATTCCCAAACTTGCCAAAGTCCCGAAGAGTCGAATTCCCGAAGAGTTGAACTCCCGAAGTGCCGAAGTAGTCGAAGTGTCAAAGTCTTGAACTTGCCAAAGTCTTGAACTGTCGAAGTGTCAAAGACCTGAAGAGTCGAAGAGTCGAATCATGTGTCACTCATCAGTCATATCATGTGGCAACAGATCATTCTCTTCGGAGAGATGTCGATGCTTTACATTTGAAACTCCCCAAGCTAGAAATTCTAAAAACCCAAAGTGAATCTGGACCATCCATCAGTGGGGACATGAAACAACAGATCATCCACTTTGGATATTTTCCTCCAGGATATTTTCATGCTTCACATTTGAAACTCTTGAAGAACAAAGTGCTGAAGCAAATGGAAAACATCATTTGAGACATGTGGTGCACTCATCAGTCATGACACGTGGCACACCCATTAGTCATGACATGTGGAAATCATTCCAGGTCATTTGGTTGTGACATTTTCCCATTTCCATGTGACACATGTCACCCTTCTTTCCATGACACATCAGCAGCTGTGACATCTGATGCCAGGCCACCACGTTATTTCAACGATTTTTCTGCGAGAGATTTTCATGCCCAACATTTGAAACTACTGAAACCCAGATTTTTGAAGAGAATCTAGACTATTCATCGATCGTGACACGTGGTGACAGATCATCCACTTTGGATATTTTCCTCTAGGATATTTTTCATGTTTCACATTCAAAACACTTGAAGCTAGAAAGTCCGAAGTGAATCTAGACCATTGATCCCAGGTTAGCAAGAGTCGTCGATCCTTGTAGTAGGTAAATATCACCTGGATCATAGATCATATTCATATTGATGAACATACTTCATTTTGGGGACGTAAAATGCTATAGCATTAAATTTCCTAAGCGATCCCACAATTGGAACCATGGTATTGTTGGAACAAAGGTGATTTGGATCCAAACCACTCTTAATGGATCCCTCAATCACATGCTTAAATGACATCATATCATTGCATTACCTCCACATTACCTTCACTTATCTGACTCACTACTCTCCCTCCTCTCTCTACATGCTACCTGTATCCTTCACTACACATTGTCAACTCCATATTCCTGATACCTCCATCATATTCACACCTCCTCTCACTTTTTGACATCTATCTTAACATGTCACCTACCCTCACATCCACTCATCCCATCTTCCTACTGGATTCTTGCCTCCACGTATTCTTGTTCACAACCATTTCATTACAAAGAAAAAAAGGAGAAGGGTCAAGTACAGTTGAGACAGATTGCACTTAGATTCTGAAAGATCAGACACAAACATAGATTTAATTCTTATTCATAGGTCGACGTAGATTAGATCCAGAAACACTTCAACAAACTCTATTCATACAATTGATTATCTCTAGCGGCCTCCAACATCTTTCAGGCATGTCATTACTCAACACATATCTCTATTATATAACTCTGAGTCTTATTTTTGGCCAATTCAGTTCCTCCAATGCATGCATCCATTTTGTCTCAGAGACAGTAGTAGTTTTTATTTGATTAATTCCAACATTTTCCTAGATTAGATGCAAGAGTGGTCTTCTTTGTTTGATAAAAACCACTCTTGCTAATTAAGTTGAGTTTCTTAGTGAAATTAATAATTTGATTTATGAACAATTAGCTAAATTGAGGTCTCAGTCCCCTAATGACGGGAGCCTCTCCAACTCTTTGAATAGTTATCTTTTGGATATTGTAAGGGTCATATTTTTGGGAAAATAATAGAAATACATTAGACTGGTTGGACATGTTCTATGCATGGATTAAATCTCTCTACTTGGTGAACATACTCTTGATGACAGTGTTTTCGTACAAATATTTATGTGTTTTTATTCTCATCTTGAATACAGTTTTTGGTTTGTGCAACATACATTTCATTTCCTTTCAGCTATTATATAACTTGTTTTCACTGATATGCAACTTGTCAAATAACTAATACTTTGGTGAATATTTTTTTTATTTGCAACATGTGGGAGTAACTGTGTTTTTGATACATGTTTTGTTAACACCATTACTTGTCTTCGACATCAGGACATCCAGGTCTGCAGGTTGCAGGAGGAGCGCCCAAGTACATCACATAGAAAAGTCCTTTTCAGACTTAAAATCAAGTGAGAGGGAAGGATTATAGTGTCAACGATCCTGATCCATCCATATCAGCAGATCAACGGTTGGTGAGAAATCATGAATAGGGAAGTTGCACCGAAGTTAATGCAATAGATCGTGCCCATATTATGTGTAGGGGAGAATAGCAGTCGTCCATCCAGAGGATGCATGTCGCAAGATCTAATTGCATCGATGTTTTGGCATTTGGGAGTTTGAGGGGAGAGAATTTCATGTTGTTCTACATCTCGAAACCCCGAACCCTGATAGCGTTGAAAGTGGGGCCTGTGGTATCACGAAGAATTTTCAGCCATCCATCCAAAGGGGACACTTGGCAGAAAACTTAGCCATCTCGACGTTTCTCCCATCGCGACTCCAAGGCACAAAGAGCAGCTTCATTATATTTCAATGTGCAAGGTGCTGGGAGAGTCCTAGACCCGGGCCCACAGTATCGCCGAGTGAGTTTCGAGACCGTCAGATCTCAGAAGGATGCGTGGCACCACACTGAGCCGTCTCAGCGTTTCTCTCATCGCGATTTCTAAATGTAGGGATTAGCTCCTTCCCATTCATGAACGTCGAAAGCACCTTGGGAATAAGCACATGGTTACATCCCATGGTCACCTGAGGAGAGAAAGGAGCTATGTGAAAAAAAGTCCAAAGGTAGCGAGTTTAGTTATAGAGGGGATCATCGCGATCTGCAGGCGCCATCGGGTCTGATCTCCATACTGTTTCTTGCCTGGAGTAAATGATGGTAAGAGTGGGTGGTTGAAACCTCCTTTAATTCATTAAGTGTGGGAATGGAGGGTCTCGCAAGCGGTCTGCTCGAAGAGGTCCTGTGTATCAATTTTTTCAAAGAAGCCATGCCAAAGTCCTCAACTAGAAAAATAAGTCTACGCATGCTAGCCCAACACTTAATGGCTCAGCTACCCTCCTTGTAGGAGCCATGCATAGTTAAGATGGTGCTTAAAGAATGATATCAGTACGAGTTTGAATGAATGGACACCAAGATTTGGGTGACTGGACATGCCTTTGTGAGGTGAATTTTCCTAAGTATATAGACTCAATCTTTGTATTTTGTAATCTACTGATGGTTGAGCAAGGCTCCCGATTATAAAGTTTTGATGAAGCATTGGTCGCTCTGGTTAATGTATAAGGCATTTGAGATTTCTTACTATATGGATGTCAGCTTCCCTTCCATCTCTTTTTTTATTGTGTTAGAACAAATCGAAATTGGAGGATCCAATCGAGTTGTGGTTGTTATAGGATGATGCAGGTTGGATCACTGTAATAGTTGCATTGTTTCTAATCGGTTCTTGTGATTTTCTCAACGCTGAAATGACTTGGAATTGAAGGATTTTGTCGAGTCACCCCTCAGCTCCTTGAAGCTCTGGACCAAGAGGATCTTGGCTTCCAATTTTTTCTTCCTCAAGCTTTTGAATGCCTGTTGCCCGAGGCAGTATTGCTCTCCCTTCTCACAAGTATTCCTTCTACCACCCTTTAATTAATTTACTGATAGAAGTTGGATCAAGACCTCCCTTTCTTTCTATATACCAGGCCCATTTTCCTTGAGTTAAAGCTATATTTTCTTGATTCTTCACCCATATGATCACCCCATTAAACAAATTGTGACATAAAACTGATAGGCATTGGGATCTACTCCTGCAAACAATCTAGGAGTGACCTCTGACGCTAACATTTCTGGCACCGTTGTCGGGGACGAAGTTGAAAATTTTCCCCGGGATTAAACGACATTGAGCCTCTGATTCAGAAGGTGCATCGGGTATCAGAGCCTTTGAATATTGCTACTGTGCACCTAGGGACTCCATTGTGATGACTCCACTGTGGTGAACCTGCTGTATTAACTGTGTCTTTCAGAGGCAGGCACACACGGTCCCATCCACAGCTGCCTCTAGCTACATCTGAAGCAGATCCAAAGGTGGTTCTCAGAAAAGGAAAGAAATATGAATAAGAAGCTTCCACTACCAAACCAGGTAATCTTCCATCTCCTTCTGTAGGAACTCAATTTTCTCCTCCTCAGTTTCTCAATAGGCCTCCTTCAGAGGTTTTCTATTTCCTAAACTTCAGGAGTGTTCCTGCTGAATTTTCCCCTCGTGGTCTGGGATTGGAGGGAGAAACCCTTGTCACTCCCCTCTCCTCCGAAGTTGTACCCTGGCATAGACCCAGAACCACAGAAGATTTCCCCACTCCTACACAAAGAGGAGCACCTGCTTACTTGAGCTCATTATTCTTCTCCTTAAATCCCCTCTTCTTTCCCACTCCACTTCGAGACTCACTCCCAGTAGCCCCTGCGTGAACTCCTTCTCCTCCAAGCTCTCCTCCACCTAATATTCCTATGGATAGTGCTAACCCCCCTCTAAATAGAATGGACACCATAGTCACTTCCATATATGCTCCCTTATTTCTACCCCATCCTATGAATCCTCTCCCTATTGGAGATTACTTGAAGTATATGCCCAAGTTCACTGGGGAAGGGGATGTAACTATTGAAGAGAATCTGGTTGCTTTCTACAGTTATGCAAACAACCTGAACATTGAAAATGAGGATGTATGGATGAGAGTTTTCATCCAGAGCCTATATGGTGAGGAAGTGATTTAGAGGATTGGCCCCCAGATCTATTACTGGGATCAAAGCCCTGGATATTGCTTTCTTGAGGCAGTGGGGAGACAGGAAGGATTTCATGTATTACATGACAGAGTTCGGCTATTTGAATAAAATTGAAGGAGATTCTATCTCTGACTTCTCCAAAATATTCAATAAGATGTATAATAAAATTCCTTCTGAAATAAAGCCCTCATAATCCTCGGCCAAGATTTCTTATGCTAGTGCGTTTGGCCCAGATTTCTGTCTATTACTGAGAGAAAGAAGAGTTACCTCCTTAGATCAAATGAAAGATGCAACCATAGAAGTAGAATCCAATGTATTAACAGCTGATAGACTGAGGAACAAGGCCGACATAGATAGGAGAAAGGGCAGAGCTGAAGCCTCAACTTCTGGCCCGACAGTGCCCCACCCTCAAGTGGATGAACTAACCAAGATGGTGAAGTATCTGTCTACAGAGATGGAGAAAATGAAGGTGGAATGGAGGCAATCATACAAGGGCCATCAGAATGCCAAAAACAAAGGAGTTTTTAGGAGGTCGAACAATTTTACTCCCACGAATGTGCAAAGAGAGAGGGGAAGAGATAGAGAATACTAGAAAATTCAGGCCCCTTTTAAAAAAAAAATTGTGGCCGAACGCGAAGAAGGGGAAACAGATGATCTGGATCCTAAAATTCATTGATTCAGGGACACTCCTCCTTTTCCTCATCTCACTCAATCAACATACGAGGATTCTCTCATGGACAGTCAACTAAATGAACTGAGCAAGGATGGCAAGACTAGTCGCGGCCAAGGCAGATATGATCTGCGTTCTAAGAGAAAGACAGTAGCGTCTGATGTTTCTGAGTAGTCCACTAGAATAGAGAAGACTCCTAATGAGGTAGTGGATACTCATAGAGGTAAGAAGTCCCAATCCCCCTCTTCCATGGTTCAGAGTTATGTTCCCGAAACAAGAGAAATCCCAAAGCTCTCATCTTCTTTAATTTTGAGCATGAAATCCAAAAAATTAGAATCCCTGTGCCCCTAACCAAATTGATTAAACATGAAGGGTTCAAGAAATGATTCTCTGAGATTTTACAGTCTGAGGTCTCAAGCCTTCCCACAGAATCTATTAATTTGCAAGATGAAAAGCCTGCAATTATTCTAGGTCCTATGGTAGAAGATAGGAATGATTTATCCCCTCCCTTCTACACTTCCTTGAACATACATGACAAGGTGCTACACAACTTCTTGATGGATTTAGGAGCTTCTCACAACCTCATGCCCAAAAATGTCATGGAAGAGTTAGGGCTAGAAGTCACCCGATCCTATCATGACCTCTATTCCTTCGACTCTAGAAAATTTCAGTGTCTTGGAGTTATCAAAGACCTGGTCGTGACCTTGTTTTAGTTGCCCATGAAAATATTGGTCATGGATATTGTAGTGCCCGATGTCCCCCCCAAGTTCGGTATGTTGTTATCAATATCTTGGATAAAAAGGTTAGGGGGAACTTTCCAAATGGACCTCACATATGCTACTATCCCATTGTTTAAAGGAGAGCATAGAAGGCTATACAGAGAAGTCCAACTGGACTATATAATCAGTGATGAGGCCAACCCTACCAACCATCCCATTTTTACCTTAGACATTGATTTAGGTTCCAGTGTGCTACAACTCACCAATTCTTTTGAACCTCCTCTTAAGCTCAGAAAATAGCTCACCATTTCCCATAGGTTTTCTTTCTCCATCACCCCCATCTGGAAAATGTTCTTTGATGGAGCCTCTTCCAGGGAAGGTGTTGGTGCTGGGGTATTTTTTGTGTCACCTGCTCAGGAAACCATATCTCTATCATACAAATTAGAATTTGAAGCTACCAACAATGTGGTAGAGTATGAATCTCTTGTTCTGGGACTAAGAGCTACGAGGGAAATGGGAATTCAGGAGGTAGTTGTGTTTGGTAATGCAGAGTTGGTGGTCCAACAGGTCAGAAACGCTTATCAGGCTAAGAATCCTCAACTCAAAAGCTATAGAAATGAGTTATGGGACCTAATTGACAGTTTCTTCTCAGCATTTAACATTTCTTTCATCCCAAGAAAGGATAACACAACGACATATTCCTTGGCTACATTAGCAGGCAATTTCAAAGTGCCCTTGCCGCCCAAATTCAGATATGATGTGGAAGTAAAATACAGGCCCTCCATACCTGACAACGTCAAACATTGGAAGGTTTTTGAGGATGATATCAAGGTCAAGAAATACTTGGAGACTGTCGAAGAATTTTCAGAGATGCATATCGACCAAGACTCTGTCTCTAAAGAAGAGCTTGATTTGGGTAATTTTCTGAATAAGATTGCAGAGCGTAACATTGTGCAACTGCCCAACAATCATATTCCAAGAGGACTGGTTTCTATGGAAAGTATTTTTGATAGAAATGATGTGTCATTAAAAGGGGACACAACAGAGGATGACACTGATACTATTCAATGCAACATTGGGACCGAGAGTGAGCCCAAGTTTGTCAAATTGTCAAGAAGCCTGATAGAGGAGCAGAAGTCTGAATACACTGGACTTTTGAGGGAATTCATTGAAGTGTTTGCCTGGACCTAAAAATACCTCAAAACATATAACACTTCTGTCATCGAGCATAAAATCCCATTAAAAGAGGAGGGAAAACCATTTAGGAAGAAGTTGAGATAGATCAATCCTATGCTGCTGCCTATCATGGAGAGGGAACTGAAGAAGTTGCTTCAAGCTCAGATCATTGTACCACTGAGATATTCATAGTGGGTGGCCAACTTGGTGCCAGTAAGGAAAAAGAATGGATATATCTGACTCTATGTAGACTTCATAAGCCTAAACAGGAGCTCACGAAAGGATAACTACCCCTTACCAAACATGGAACATATACTGCAGAGGGTAACAGGAGATTCCAGGATGTCCATGATTGATGGTTTCTTTGGCTACAATCAAGTCTCTGTTCTGCCTGAGGACAAGGAAAAAAAAACATTCACTACTCCATGGGGCACATTCATGTATACCAAGATGCCATTTGGATTAATGAATGCAGGGGAAACATTCCAGCGTGCCATGGACATAGCTTTCGTCGGGGAAAAGGAAATATTTGTGGTCATCTATCTGGATGACATCACAGTATTTTCAAAATCTGATAAAGAACACTGTTGTCATCTCAAGAAGGTTTTTATGAAATGCATGAGTTTTGGCATTTCATTAAACCCCGAGAAATCTTTGTTCACCATGTAGGAGGGGAAGTTACTAGGACACATAGTATCAACAAAAGGAGTCAGGATTGACCCTAGTAGAGTGGAGGCAATACAAGCCTTATCAATATTGAGGTCCAAGAAGGAGGTCCAATCCTTCCTTGGTAAGATTAATTTTCTGAGGAGGTTTGTGCCTAACTTTGTTGAGGAGGTAAAACTTATAACAACCATGTTGAGGAAAGAAAATGAAGTAAGGTGGACTTCTGAATTGCAACATTCCTTTGAGAAAATAAAGAAGGCCCTGAGATAAGCCCCTATGCTTATTAGCCCCAACTACTCAAAGGATTTCCTTATTTTCTCCTTTGCCTCACCTGACATAGTGGTTGTTGTTTTGTTACAAACAAACAAGGGTGGACTTGAGCAGCCCATTGCCTAGTTTAGTCGAGCATTGAGGGATGCCAAAGTCAGGTATAACACTATGGAGAAGCAGGCCTATGCCCTAGTAAAGGCTCTCAAGGAATTTATAGTCTATGTCCTACAGTCAAAAATCATCACTTATGTCCCCTCAGTTGTTGTTAAAGACATTCTTATCTAGCCTGACATAGATGGGAGAAGGAGTAAGTGGATAGCCAAGATTCTGGAATTCGACCTGGAAATAAAGCCTACCAAATTGATCAAAGGTCAGGGTTTACCCAAGTTGTTGGCTGAAGCCAATTTCCAATCTTTGGGGATAAATTTCATCAATGAATTCTCAAGAATTCGGCAGGGTCGGTCGTCTAAAAGAGACCCTCAAAAGGAGCCCCCATTAGCTCGATGTCCTTGGTATAAGGATGTATATACTTTCTGCAAGAGTTGTGACCTCCAGACGGCCTGTAAAGAAACAAATCAAGAGCTCTGAAGCTCAAGGAAATCAGGTATTGCCTTATTGATCAAGTTTTATATTGGAAAGATCCCCTGGGGGTGCTTTTAAAATGCATGAGTTCACAAGAGGCCAATAGGATCATGGTTGAATTTCACAGCGGCCTATGTGGAGGGAACAATTTATGGAAGGCCACAGCCCACAAAATTCTCAGAGCCAGGTACTATTGGCCTACCTTGTTCATTGATGGCCATAGAGGAGTTAGAGCCTGTATCCAATGTCAAAGATTTGCAGGAAAACAACAGCTCAAATCTCTGCCTTTATAGCCTGTAGTTGTTTTGGGACCTTTCCAGCAATGGGGCCTAGATTTTATTGGAGAAATCCACCCTGCTTCTAGTGGGAAACACAGATGGATCCTGACTACCACAGACTTCTTTACCAAGTCGATTGAAGCTATTCCCACTAGGAGTGCTTCCCACAAGGTAATTATTGTATTCCTGGAAAGCCTCATCACAAGGTTTAGTTGCCCAAGAAATATTGTTACAGATAATGAAACCTCATTCAAGGCCGAACCATTGGTCAAGTTCTGTGAGTAATTTGGAATCAAGATGATTCACTCCACTCTGTACTATCCCCAAGGAAATTGTTTAGTAGAATCCTCCAATAAAAGTCTCATAAGGATCACCAAAATATTATTGGAGGACAACAAAAAATCTTGAGATTCAAAGTTGAAATTCGCTCTGTGGGCCGATCGGGTGACTACAAAGAGATCTATAGGCATCTCCCCTTTCTAGTTAGTTTATGGGGCAGACGTTGTCCTCCCCTCTCAGCTAGCTATTCCCATAGCGAAATTATTCCAGGATTATCATGAAGAACCCAATGACATGATCAGAAGGATTCATCAACTGCTAGAAGTCCAACAGGCCAGAGAGCAGGTAATGATCAGAATTCAGGATCATCAGCAAAGGATCAAGAAGGTTTTTGATAAGAAGGCCAAGTTGGAATAATTTTATACAGGAGACTTGGTACTGAAGTGGGATTCTCCTAAGCAAGACAAGGGAAAGCATGAAAACTTTAAAGCTCTATGGATTGGCCCCTTCAAAATCTCTAAAATTTTCTCAAATAACACTTACAGGTTGCAGGATTTGGAGGGTGAAGAAATTTTCAACAGCCCAGTAAATGGGTATTTTCTTAAGAAATGTTTTGTCTAAGCCTTCTATGGCTCCTTCATTTGTAAATATTGTCCTTTTGACTCTTTGCTTACTTTTATTTGTATTTTTTGGCTTAGTAAGTGACTCCATAGCCCAACAACAAGGCACTGGAACTGCAAAATGAGTCCTTAGAGCATCACAGGGACGAATTTATCCCCCATGGAGCCTAATGTTAAAACCATTACTTGTATTCGGCATCAGGACATCCAGGTCTGCAGGTTGCAGGAGGAGCACCCAAGTAAAGTGCACAGAAAAGTCCTTTTCGGACTTAAAATCAAGAAAGCAGGCAAGATTACAATGTCAACGGTCCTGATCCATCCATATGAGCAGATCAACGATTGGCGGGAAATCATGAATAGGGAATTTGTGCCGAAGTTCGCACCCATATTATGTGCAGGGTAGAATAGTATTCGTCCATCTAGAGGATGCGTGGTGCGAGATCTAATTACGTCAGCGTTTTAGCATTCAGGAGTTCGAGGGGCAAGTGTTTCATTTTGTTCTACATCTCGAAACCCCGAACCCTGATAGCGCCGAAAGCACCGAAAGTGGGGCCTGTGGTATCACAAATAATTTTCAGCCGTCCATCCAAAGAGGAAACCTGGCGGAAAAATGAGCCATCTCGGCGTTTCGCCCATCGCGACTCCAAGGCGCAAAGAGAAACTCCATTATATTATGATGCGTGAGGTTTGGGAGAGTCCCAGACCCGGGCCCACAGTATTGTTGAGTGAGTTTCAGGACCATCAGATCTCAGAAGGACGCATGGCACTAGACTGAGCCGTCTCGGCATTTCATTCATTGCAATTTCTAAATGCAGGGATTAGCTCCTTCCCATTCGTGAATGCTGAAAGTGCCTTGGGAATAAGAACATGGTCACATCCTATGGTCGCCTGGGGAGAGAAAGGAGCTGTGTAAAAAAAAGGCCAAAGGCATCGAGTTTAGTTATAGAGGGGATCATCGTGATGTCCAGGTGCCATCGGATCCGATCTCCATATTGTTTCTCGCCTGGAGTAAATGACGACAAGAGAGGGTGGTTGAAACCTCCTTTCATTCATTAAGTGTGGGAATGGATGGTCTGGCAAGCGGTTTGCTCGAAGAGGTCCTGTGTATCGATTTTTTCAAGGAAGCCATGCGGAAGTCCTCGACTAGACAGAGAAGTTTGCGCACGCTAGCCCATCACTTAATGGCTCAACTACCCTCCTTGCAGGAGCCATGCGTAGTTAAGATGGAGCTTAAAGAATGATATCAGTACGAGTTTGACTGAAGGGACACCATGATTTGGGTGACTGGACACGCCTCTGTGAGGTGAATTTTCTTGAGTATATAGACTCAGTCTTTGTATTTTGTAATCTATCGATGGTTGAGCAAGGATCCCGATTGTAAATTTTTGATGAAGCATTGGTCGCTCTGGTCAATGTATAAGGAATTTGAGATTTATTACTTTATGGATGTCATCTTCCCTTCCATATCTTTGTTTATTGTGTTAGAACAACTCAAAATTGGAGGATCTAGTCAAGTTGTGGCTATTATAGGATGATGTAGGTTGGATCATTGTAATAGTTGCATTGTTTCTAATCGGTTCTTGTGATTTTCTCTGTGTTGAAATGACTTGGAATTGAATGATTCAGTCGAGTCACCCCTCAAATCCTTGAAGCTCTAGACCAAGAGGATCTTGTCTTCCTAGTTTTTCATCCTCAAGCTTCTGAAGGCCTATTTCCCAAGGCAGTCTTGCTCACCCTTCTCACAAGTCATCCTTCTACCACCCTTTAATCAATTTACTGATAGAAGTTGGATCAAGACCTCCCTTTCTTTCTACATACCAGGCCCAATTTCCCTGAGTTAAAGATATATTTTCTTGAGTTTTCACCCATCTGATCACCCCATTAAACAGATCGTGACATAAAAATGATGGGTGTTGGGCTCTGCTCCTGCAAGCAATCCTGGAGTGACCTCTGACGCTAAAATGTTTAATGTCTTGAAATCATATTTTAACTATTAAACTTCTTGCAACAACTTATTCATTGAGTAATCTGTTGTTCCCCTTTATTTTCTATTATTTCATAGGTATGTCATTAGTGTGCCACCAGCCAAGGAGGACCCTCATCCATATCATTTTTCCAACCCTAACTTGCTTTTGCCTTGATAGAATAACCCTCTAACCAACCAACAACAAATTAAAAGAATCAACTATTCTAACTGATAGGTGGCCTAGATTTTCCCTTTAGCAGCCAGGTGCATACCTTAGGACCAACAGTAACAAGCCTGTGTAGACAATCATTTTAATGGTGATTAGATACCACTAGTGTAGTTTGGAGGGAAGGCTCAAGGAGACCCTCTTTTGTAAAATCCTTGTAATCAATTTTCATAATATTCAATTTTGGAGAAGGAGGAGAGAGACGAGAATCTGTTGCAGTCCAAGCTTGAACATCTTGTAGCCAAACATTCATATATTAATATAAATGATAATATTTCATTGTTTATGAGTTTTTGTGTGCTGAATGTTTGTTTTATGAATTTCATATGTGGTTTTTATGAATACATGTTGTATATGTATGTGATAGGTTTCATCTACAGGGATAAGATAGACTTCACTATCTATCTGTGACTTTGATGGGTTATTCTAGGTTCCTTTAGGCTAAGTGAAAGGAGTGCATGATAGAGTATTGAGAACTCTGTGAGCCAACGCAAGGAGTGCACATTTGAATTTCAAATCAAATTCAGAAGAGAATGTGCCAGGAGGGTACACTGGGATAATTACATACTTAGAGAGGATCCTCAAGGTTACTGAATACCTTGGAGGATAATATGTGCAAAGAAGGCACAAAAAATAGAGTTGTTGAATATTTTGTAGAGCTCTACCAAGTGGACGTTGAGAAGGTGCAAGGTGTGCATAGGGTGAAAATTCGGCTAAGTGTCGAGGAAACATTTTGAGAAGTTTATAAGTTTCAATGAGGAACAAGCTCAAAAGAGATAACAGATGGAAATTCTTCAATAGGGACAAGCCCATTGAAAATTTCACAATCAATGAGCAAGATCCATTTGGAGGAATTAGGGTCTTTCTAGACCATGATATCTGGGAGAGTTGCATGGACGATATTGTTAAAATCCTTCAACACTTTGTGTATTCAAAGTTTTGAAAGTGCTTAAGGAGCGGGATCATCGAAGACCCAAAGAGGTGAAGTGAAATCCTAGTCGTCGATATCAAGTGAAATCCAGAAGATTTGCATGGAGAGAAGATAAATTCTCATGAAGTCACAAAGGCTAAAGAAATCTGAACCATTGGATCTAGAAGGACACATGGTGGAGATCCATGTGCCTCAAAAGAAGAGAAATTTGAAGGAAAGAGAGAGCGGTGAAGCCAAAACTTCCGAAGCCCAAAGTAGAAAAGTAAATCATTGTCATCAATATGAGAGGGACACGTGTTGTCATATCATTGAATTCGAAAGAGTTTACTCCATAAAAGAAAGGAGGAAGTGGAGTCATTGACAAAAAGTCATCCAAATATCCAAAGGTAAGAAGAAGTATTAGCCGTCAGTGGTTTGGACACGTGGCATCATATCCATCACTTTGGAGATATAACACTTCAGGAATATTGGAGAGTAAATTCCTTAAGGTTGAAAGTCTCAAAGAGTAAATAGTAGTCATTGATAAATGGAGGGACAAACACATGGAGAACAGAGATTCACTCTGGAGAATAATCACTCTAGAAGAAGTGAAGTGTTAAGGCACGAGAACTCCCGAAGGATGAAGCATATGAGTTCATCTAATTTGTCCATTGGGATAGGACATGTGGTGGAAGATCTTTCACTTCAAAGTATTTACACTTTGGGAGAAATAGGAGTAGAGGAGCATTGACTGGACGTCACTTGAAGTAGGGATAAGGGACAATATTGAATG
Organism: Picea abies; assembly: GCA_900067695.1. Classification (NCBI taxonomy): domain Eukaryota; kingdom Viridiplantae; phylum Streptophyta; class Pinopsida; order Pinales; family Pinaceae; genus Picea; species Picea abies. The sequence continues at coordinate 9,225 of CBVK0102278189.1, read as the reverse complement.
TTGGTCGAGTTGAGCATGTGGTGTTGGATCCATGGATACAAGTATGAATCACTCTGGAGGAAAAGGTGTTTAGAACACTCAGAACTCCTAAAGAAAAAGTTCCAAAGTGAATCACATTCATTTGTTGTTGGAGAAGTGTTTGTCGTATATCTCATTGGTGTGATTTCGTCAGTCCAGACTTCAGGGAAAAAGGAATCAACTACATTCGAAATAATCAAAGCCCGAAGTCACAAACAGGGCCAGTAGGAGGTCATAGCCCATGGTCATAAGGAAACGGGGCCTGGTAGAGGAGCTAGTGCTCACCACTTAGAGTTACTATAATCTTCAGGGAAAGGGCGTGTGAGTGAATCAAGACTGGGTGGGTAACCAAAAGGGGCCAGTGTGAATTGATTTTAGCATCTAGTAGAGACTGAAAGAGCTGATTTGACTCATTTTATTGAATATCATTGACCGATAGGTTGCAAAAACCTGAGCAGAGTAGGGGAGAAATGATGCAGGAGCATCTGCAATTCATCATACGAACTAGCGCGAGGAGAAAGAAGAGACAGCTGGACAAGCCAACAAACCTCAAATTTTGAATTCTACCTTGGTATTGTTGCATCGTCGTTTTACTAAAGGCATTCAAAGCTGAGCGCACTTGTAATGTAATGTAGATAAGAAGGCATTTAATGGTTTTAATGCTGTTAGATAGAAATTAGCTGTAGATTAGACACTTTTTACTTCCAGGAGGGAAAACGAATATAGGCACCCTCCTTTTATAATTGAGAATTACTATTCAGCATTAGCACAGAAGCAAGGAGGAACAGAGCAAAGAGCTTGTGAAGAAATTCCATGTATAGATATTGAATTAATAGGAAAAGATTCGATTCAAATCCATGGATGTGTTTGATCTCTGTGTGTTGTTGATATTATGCCTTTGCATGTTTTCTTCTTTATATGCTTATCTTTTATATGCTGCGTACGTGATTTCATATCAGGTTCGTAACCTGAGGGAATGAGGGAATAAGTCCCAATTGATTCACTTTTTGAACCAGGAGATTCCTGCATAGAGTATAGTCGAATTCCTCCGCATAGAGTGCATTGAGGGGGTTCAACAACGAGCTCTTATTCTCATCGACCAGAGTTGAGTTGGGTTATTCGAACCGTGCAGGTGAGTGTAGTTTGAACTGAAGTCTCAGAGCCGAGTCTGAGAGAAGGAGGACTGGACCGTGTTAGCAAGATTGCACAGGTCTAGACGGCTTCAACACTTTGAGAGCTGTTGGAGGTCGAGCAGAGAAAGAACATGAGAAGTCTCTAAAGGAGTCAGAGAGAGACAAATCTCATGAGGAATAGTTCCTTACAATCATCTCAGGAATAGGCCTGGGAGAGATTGAACCAAGGAAAAGCTTAGAAGCCGGAGGATTCTCAAGAGGAAGAGAATTGACGACGTGTAACTCCAGTGAAGTTCCGCGAAATCCTGAGGACTGTCAGATCGTGGAGGAGCTGCGTGGAAGAGAAACCGTAAGCACAGGTGTGGAGAATCAATGTCCATCGAACTTTGGGGTTTCAGCGTTCAGGGATTGGTAAGGTGAGAGTTCTACACCTCGAGAAATCACGAGTTGCGATTCCCCGAATCGATCTGAGTCGTTGATCGGAGAGGGGACACGTGGCGTAGGATCCCTGAGGATCGGGGTTCGGCGTTCGGCGTTTCCTGGAGTCAAGAGTTCAACCTCTTTGAAATCACGACCAGAGATTTCCCGAATCGATCGAAGCCGTCGATCATAGCGGGGACACGTGGCGCAGGATCCCGAGGAGTCGGGATTCGGGGTTTTGTAAGGACCGTGACCTTGTGCATCAAGAGACGCGAATTCCTGAATCAGGATTTCCTGACAGCACGAGTGGGTTATAGGTGTCAAGGGGTTAGACCTCCCCATGGGATGTTGACAGGTGGCATCGGAGAATCGAAGTTCGGGGTTTTGTGATGCAAGAGAATTGCGACCGGTGAAATCACAATCCCGCGATCCCCGATCGCACGAGCGAAGGAGGTGACGTAGCTGAGTGGGACCTCCAGAGAAAGTGGAGAACAGGTGTCATTGAACTTCAGGATTTCGGCGTTCGGTGTTTCAGGGTTTTCGACCACGAAGAAATTTTCATCGCGGATTCGCGATCTGCGAAATCTCGAGGAGGACGTAGCATGTGGCACAGTGGAAGTTGAAAACTTTAGTGGAGTACAAGTGGTGTAGTATCGGGGATTTGCACCTTGACATTTGAGGATTTTAAAGATAGAAGGTTGACATCGCAGAGTGCGGTATCCCGATAAGGAAATCTCTGATAAAGGGAAGTGCTGACCCGTTGACCATCGGGGATCGGGGTTTTGCTTTGTATGGGAATGGTGTTCACGTGAACCGCAAACTCCCGAGTCGCGATATCCCGATTTTCGAAGAGGGAGATTGCTGAAGGATTATTGTGGGTGAATCGTGATTCTTGAGGGGAGTTGGAAGAGCTTAGACTCTTCGGTCCCATGATTTGAAGAAGGTCCTGGTGGGAGCGGCTGCTCACTGAGGGGCAGGTTGCATCAGGTGGTATCAGAGCGGGAGTGTCTTTTTTTTTTGAAGAAGTGATAGAAGAGACACAATGTCGCCTACGAGGGAAAGGCAATCACCTGATCGTGAGGATAGGGACGCGCGAAGAAGGGGTAGACCAGCAGGAAATCTAGTAGGGAATCCAGAGATGGAGCGTCAAATACGGGATCTCAGGGCGAGACTCGAAGATATGGAAACCACCCAGAGGCATGGAGTGGGTACAGTAGAGTTCAGTGATCCTGAGGTTGAAGAGGAAGCTGGACATGACCAAGAAGAGGTCGCCGCAGAAGATGCCTCGACAGAGAGGTTGATCAAAGCCATTTCGAGGATGAGCTCGAAGACGAAGATGGATATTCCTGTCTATGAGGGAAATCTAAATGTAGAGGAGCTGCTGGATTGGATCCGAGCACTCGACACCTACTTCGACTACGAATACATCGAAGAGGAAAAGAAGGTGAGACATACTGTCACCAAGCTGAAGGGACATGTAGCCTTATGGTGGGACGAGCTGCAGGCAGACAGACGTTCCAAGGGAGAACAAAAGATCAAAATCTGGGATCAGATGATCGCCAAGATGAAGGCAAAGTTCATTCCGAGGGACTACCAGATCACTCTATTCAGGCACATGCAGAACCTGAGGCAAAAGTTGATGACGGTGAAAGAGTACACCGAGGAGTTCTACAGGCTCAACATTCAAGCTGGTCATCGGGAGAGTGATGACGAAAAGGTGGCAAGATACCTGAATGGTCTTAGGTATGCCATTCAAGATGAATTGAGCATGGTCACCATCCGCACAATTGAGGATGTGTACCAGATGGCTCTAAGAGCCAAAGAAAAGTTGAGCCGCAAGCAGGGATAGCGAGGGCGAGGCAGAAGCCAGCCCCGAGGTAAAGCTGTTGCCCAGGAGAGAACCCAAAAGCCCAAGGAGGATTGGAAAAAGCCTTAAGGAAAAGTTGAAAGAGGTGGAACCTCACAGCAGAGGCAGCAAAATTTTGAGCCGAGGAGACAACAACCAGATCAGCAAGGAGATTACGCTGATGCCAATACAATTCCTCGTACCCGAGGTAGAGGAAGAGGGCGTGGAGGAGTTATCATGTGTTTCACTTGTGGAAAAGATGGTCACAAAGAAATGGACTGTCCAGAGAGGAACATGGACAGAGGAAATGCTCATGTTGCTGAGGCGCAGAGGTGTGATGTTGAAGATGAAGATGATGGAAGCGGGAAGTCACTAACAGTGCATAGAGTTCTCTTGAAACCCAAGAAAGAGGTGGAGGATACAACTCAAAGATGTAGACTATTCCGGACAACTTGCAAGACCAAGGGGTGGAAATGCAAGGTTATAGTGGACAGTGGGAGAACATATATTCTCGTTTCGACCAAGATGGTGTAGAAACTGGAGCTAAAAATGAACAAGCACCCAAGTCCATACAAAGTGACGTGGCTGCAGAAAGGACACCAGGTATGTGTTACAAAACAATGCTTGGTAAATTTTAAAATGGGTGATTATAGGGATGAAATTCTGTGTGATGTTATACCCATGGATGTCTGTCATGTATTATTGGGAAGACCATGGCAGTTTGACAGAAATGTGGTTCATGATGGGAGAATGAACACATACACCTTGGAGAAGGATGGAAAAACACATACACTGCTTCCGGGGAAGGATAAGGAAGTGAGGCCGGAAGTGAGCGGTACCATACTTCTCATGAGTGGGAAAGAACTTCTCACAGAGCTGGAGAAGGATGAGAATCCACAATTCTTTGTTGTCAGGAAGCTGAGAATTGTCCTGACAAGCACAAGAGTGGATGACTTGCCGGACGAGATTCAGGAACTGCTTGGAGAGTTCACTGATATCATCGTGGATGAACTACCTAGTTCGTTGCCACCGATGAGGAGTGTGAGTCACCACATTGACCTCATACCTGGAGCAAGTTTGCCAAATAAGGCAGTGTACAGGTTGACACCTCAAGAGAATGAGGAATTCAAAAGGCAGGTACATGATCTGCAGGATAAAGGACTGGTGAGGGAGAGTCCGAGTTCATGTGCCATCCCAATGGTACTAAGTCCGAAGAAGGATGGAGGCTGGAGAATGTGTACAGACTCCAGGGAAATAAATAATATTACCATCAGGTACAGGTTTCCACTTCCAAGAATGGACAACTTGATGGACTGCCTGAGTGGGGAAAATTACTTCTCCAAGATAGATCTCAAGAGTGGATACCATCAGATCCGGATGAGAGAGGGAGATTAGTGGAAGATGACATTCAAAACAAACGAGGGTTTGTACGAATGGCTGGTCATGCCATTTGGGTTGACAAACGCACCAAGCACATTTATGCGGCTGATGAATGAAGTCCTGCGGGAATTCATTGGCAAATTTGTGGTGGTATACCTGGATGATATTTTGATTTTCAGCAAGACCAAGGCTGAACACTTAAGGCATTTGGCCACGGTGATGAGGAGACTACAGCAGGAGAAGTTGCTGATCAATTTGAAGAAGTGTTCCTTCATGCAGACATAACTCATATATCTGGGGTTTGTAATATCGGCGAATGAATTGAAGATGGATCCTGAGAAGGTAGAGGTGATCAGGAATTGGCCATTGCCAGGAAATGTTTTTGAGGTAAGGATCTTTCACGGTTTGGAAAGCTTCTACAGAAAATTCATTCGGAATTTCAGTGGAATCAGTGCCGCCATGATGGACACTGTGAAAAAGCGGCATAAAATTTTTCAGTGGACAGCGGAGGCTGAAAGGAGCTTCAATCTATTGAAGCGGAAGATAACGGAGCAACCAGTATTAGTGTTGCCTGATTTTCAGAAGACCTTCTATGTGAAGTGTGACGCTAGTGGATATGCTGTTGGAGGAGTTTTAAGTCAGGATGACAGACCTGTGGCATATTATAGCGAGAAGCTGGATGATGTGAAGTTGAAGTACTCCACGTACGACAAATAATTCTATGCCATCATCCAGGCATTGAAGAAGTGGAGGCATTATCTCATACCCAAAGAATTTGTGTTGTACAGTGATAATCATGCACTGCAATTCATGAGTCAATAGGAGAAGATGAATCAAAAGCATGCGAAATGGGTGGAGTACATGTAGAATTTCACATTCGTGATCAAACACATTTTGGGGACTGCAAACAAGGTGGCGTACGCCTTGAGTAGAAAATGTTTGTTGCTGCAGGAAGTCAGGGTCAAAACGCTGGGTTTTGAAAACCTGAAAGATATGTATGCAGGTGATGCTAATTTCGGGGAAGCTTATGAAGCAGCCGAGAACCCAGTTCTCAGAGATAGGAGCCCATGGATAGATTTCTTGATATAGGATGGATTGTTATTCAAGGGAAATCAATTGTGTATTCCAGATTTCTCTATGAGAGAGAATTTGGTACGAGAAAAGCACAGCGGTGGACTAGCAGGTCATTTCGGGCATGACAAAACATTCTCCAAGATGAGCGAATTGTATTTTTGGCCAGTTATGCATGCAAATGTGAAGAGATTTATTGACCGATGCATAATTTTTCAACACGCGAAGGGCAGAAAAGAAAACACAGGGTTATATCAGTCGTTACCTATACCCGAAAGGCCGTGGGAGGCAATCGGTATGGACTTTGTGTTGGGGTTGTTGAGAACACAATGAGGAGTTGATTCCATCTTTGTTGTGGTGGAAAGATTCTCGAAGATGGCACATTTTATCCCGTGCCATAAGACTAGCGATGCGACGCACGTTGCCAATTTGTTCTTTAAAGAGATTGTGCGATTGCATGGATTGCCGAGGAGCATAGTCTCAGATCGGGACACGAAGTTCATAGGCCATGTTTGGAGGACGCTATGGAAGAAGCTGGGGACTAACTTAGCATTCAGTTCTGCTTACCATCTGCAGACAGATGGGCAGACAAAAGTGGTCAACAGAAGCTTGGGAGATCTGTTGAGAAGCCTAGTGGCGGAGCATCGCACCAGTTGGGATCAGATCTTACCACAGGCAGAGTTTGCATACAATGATTCTGTGAATCGGAGTACAGGTAAGAGTCCATTTCAAATTTTATATGGAACACAACCGAGAGGAGTGTCTGAGCTCAGGGAGCTAGAACAGGCTGAGACTAGCAGTGCGAGAGCTGAGGAGTTCGCTGAGGCGATGAAAGAACTTCACACGCAGGTGAAGCAGCGGTTGCAAAAATCCAATCAAGAGTATAAGAGCAGAGCCTACCAGAGGAAAAGACAACTTCAGTTTGAAGTTGGGGACATGGTTCTGGCGCACTTGAGAAAAGAAAGGTTCCCAAGAGGAATGTACAACAAGCTCAAGATGAAGAAAATTGGGCCATGTAAAATCCTGAGGAAATTCAGGGAAAATGCATATGAGTTTGAGTTGCCGGAAGGCATCGGGATATCTCCGATTTTCAACATTTCGGATTTATACCCCCACAGGGCTGAAGAAGTAGGCACTGGAACTGAGGAACCAGTGGTCCAATGGCAGAAACAATTACCAGTTGCACAGAAACTGAGGATGGAGTGCATACTAGATAAAAGAGCAAGGAAGAAGACCAGGAGAAAGCAGTATTTTGAATACTTGGTGAAATGGAAAGATCACCCAGTGGAGGATGCCAGCTGGGAGATAGAAGCAGTGATTTTGAAACATGGGCAGACTGTACAGGAGCTCATGGGCAAGAGCCCATGAAATATTTTGAGCCAAGGAGTATGATGCAGGAGCATCCGCAATTCATCATATGAACCAGCGCGAGGAGAAAGAAGAGACAGCTGGACAAGCCAGCAAACCTCAAATTTTGAATTCTACCTTGGTATTGTTGCGCCACCGTTTTACTAAAGGCATTCAAAGCTGAGCGCACTTGTAATGTAATGTAGATAAGCAGGCATTTAATGGTTTTAATGCTGTTAGATAGAAATTAGCTGTAGATTAGACAGTTTTTACTTCCAAGAGGGAAAACGAATATAGGCACCCTCCTTGTATAATTGAGAATTATTATTCAGCATTAGCACAAAAGCAAGGAGGAACAGAGCAGAGAGCTTGTGAAGAAATTCCATGTATAGATATTGAATTAATAAGAAAAGCTTCGATTCAAATCCATGGATGTGTTTGATCTTTGTTTGTTGTTGATATTATGCCTTTGCATGTTTGCTTCTTTATATAATTATCTTTTATATGATGCGTACATAATTGCATATCAGGTTCGTAACCTAAGGGAATGAGGGAATAAGTCCCAATTGATTCACTGTTTGAACCAGGAGATTCCTGCATAGAGTGCAGTCGAATTCCTCTGCATAGAGTGCGTTGAGGGGGTTCAACAACGAGCTCTTATTCTCATCAACCAGAGTTGAGTTGGGTTATTCGAACTGTGCAGGTGAGTGTAGGTCAAACTGAAGTCTCAGAGACGAGTCTTAGAGAAGGAGGACTGGACCGTGTTAGCAGGATTTCATAGGTCTAGACGGATTCAACACTTTGAGAGCTGTTGGAAGTTGAGCACAGGAAGAACGTGAGAAGTCTCTGAAGGAGTCAGAGAGAGATAAAGATCAGGAGGGATAGTTCCTTACAAGCATCTCAGGAACAGGCCTGGGAGATATTGAACCAAGGAAAATCTTAGAAGCCGGAGGATTCTCAAGAGGAAGAGAATCGACGACGTGTAACTCCAGTGAAGTTTCGCGAAATCTCGAGGACCGTCAGATCGTGGAGGAGCTGCATGGAAGAGAACCCATAAGCACAGGTGTGGAGAATCAAATTCCATCGAACTTCGGGGTTTCGGCGTTCGGGGATTGGTAAGGTGAGAGTTCTACACCTCAAGAAATCGCGAGTTACGATTCCCCAAATTGATCTGAGCCGTTGATCGGAGAGGGGACACGTGGCACAATATCCCTGAGGATCGAGGTTCGGCGTTTGGCGTTTCCCAGAGTCAAGAGTTCAACCTCTTTGAAATCTCGACCAACAATTTCCCAAATCGATCAGAGCCGTCGATCATAGCGGGGACACATGGCGCAGGATCCTGAGGAGTCAGGATTTGGGGTTTTGTAAGGACTGTGACCTTGTGCATCAAGAGGCGCGAATTCTCAAATCGCGATTTCCCGAAAGCACGAGTGGGAGACAGGTGTCAAGGGGTTAGACCTCCCCATGGGATGTTTACAAGTGGCATTGGAGAATCAAAGTTCAGGGTTTTGTGATGTAAGAGAATTGCGACCGGTGAAATCGCAATCCCGCGATCCCCGATTGCACGAACGAAGGAGGTGACGTAGCTGAGTGGAACCTCCAGAGCAAGTGGAGAACAGGTGTCATCGAACTTCGGGATTTCGGCGTTCAGTGTTTCGAGGTTTTCGACCACGAAGAAATTTTCATCGCGGATTCGCTATCTACGAAATCCTGAGGAGGACGTGGCGTGTGGCACAGTGGAAGTTGAAAACTTTATTGGAGTACATGTGGCGTAGTATCGGGGATTTTCACCTCGGTATTCAGGGATTTTAAAGATAGAAGGTTGACATCCCAGAGTGCGATATCCCGATAAGGAAATCTCTGATAAAGGGAAGTGTTGACCCGTTGACCATCGGGGATCAGGGTTTTGCTTTGTATGGGAATGGTGTTCGAGTGAACCGCGAACTCCCGAGTCGCGATATCCCAATTTCCAAAGAGGGAGATTGCCGAAGGATTAGTGAGATCGGAAGA
>CBVK0102278168.1:0-15036 GCA_900067695.1 Picea abies | reverse complement strand
TATATATATATATATATATATATATATATATATATATATATTAAGGACCATGGGAAGATCTAATACCCTCCTAAGTGGGAAGATCTAATACCCTCCTATATCTTGCCAATTCAATATATTCCACATACATTTTTAATGTCTCTCGAATAAAAGAATAATTTAATTAGTCACAATAATTTTAATGTCTCCTCAATATAGGATTAACTTAATAAGCCCAATAATTTAATTTGTCTTAAATAGAATATTAATATAATTAATACCAATATATTAAATTGCCTCTTCAAGGGTTCTAATGTTATCATTGAAGTTAAACTTTTAAGTATCTCCCAAACGACTACTCTTTTTTTGCATTCACCCATGACCAAAAAAATAGAAGTTAAAATTCAACAACTTTAAGGAGAATAAGTTGAAAACAAAGACTGATAATTAAAATCAAATGTGCATGCCCGACATCGATATTAACTTCTCAACTTCTAAGGAAGAATAAGTTAAATTAATGATTGCACCGGGGTTTTAGTTATTTCAAACTAAAATTTTAATTTATTTCCATGACACTTTAGGGAGAGCGACATTCATGTCGACTTTGAACTCAAAATCTCTTATAATATCTATTCAATTAGTAGAGTGTAATTTCTGAAAAGTCAAACCTACCAATCAAGTCAAACCATATAAGCATACAACCATTACCATCGACCAACCATGGTCACGTTTATGCCAAGTTGTGGAACAATACCAAGAATCAAGTGCAAGTCAAGGAGCAATCAACAACACTCACACAAGGCGCTAAGGTAAGATCTCATGGGTCTATTAGTTGTGCACTATTAATTGTGTCCCTTGTCCCACAAACAAGGGGTTTCATACACTAATTTGATGTGGTTCTGTCATGATCTTAAAAATAGATTATTATTATTATTATTATTATTATTATATAAATAAAATTTTGAATTTTATTAACTGTTACCGAGAACTAAAAAAATTTTCTCTTATCGTTCAAATTGCTAAAAATTGTTAAAAAAAAAATTGTTAAAAAAAAAAATATCGGAATTTGGCATCCTAAATCTTGGATATTAAGAATAGTCCTAGAAGTGATGTGGGTTCCGAGGATTTGTCACTCTTGTCAAGAAAAATACAAAGTATTAAATTAAAGGAAACACTAGCATCATGGCATTACACGGATAACAATATCGATCATTGCTATGGACTCGCTCTTTAATCTAAGAAAACTACCACACTAGTTAGATGCAAAATCTTATTTAAGTATTAGTGAGAATTTTGTAAATGGAAGCGATTGTAAAAGAAAAGTTACCTTAGTTTAACCCTTTCATAAATGAAATAAGGTGTAACACAACAAATGTAATTTGTAAGATTGCAAAAATAATTTTACCACGACCATATGAGTTTCAAACTTGAAATAGTATTAAATTACTATGAATGAACAATATTCTAACTTTGCGATTTTGATAAGCTTTGAAAACGAACAACAAGATCTAGTTCTCATTTTCAAATAAACAAAAATGTGATCATAACCAATTATGAATTGCAGAATGGCGAATAGATTTCTTTGATGACCCAATGTGATTCTGGTTTCCAAATTTCAATAAAAGGTTTACAAGCAACCTACGAAATTCTGTTTCGAATTGGAGTTAAATATACACGACTATATAACTTCAATTTTGATTTGCAAATTCATATTGAATTCTATTTCGGTTTGAACATAAGAATTACATCAACTCAATGAATCCAACATTTTCAAAATGCAATTTTGACAGAGATCCCATATATTTATTTACATAGATGAAATTTATGCTACAGCGTCCATGGATTTAAATTGAAATTTCAAGATGATTCCACAACAATTAATCAAAACTTTAATTTTCCAAATGTATAACGATACTGAAACAACTATAAAATTTCTAGTGTACAAGTTTACTCTGACTACAATAATAATTTTAGGAATAAAATACCGGAACCATTGGGGATTGAGAGTTGATGATGTTCTTCAACATCTTGCAGTCCTCTTTACTTATGCTTGCTAACCACAAAAACTTCATTGGTACCTCCCAGCCAATGCTAGGGGTACTCTTCTTCCCCCTTAGCCCCCTGAGTTGTAAAGGGGTTTCACACAAGAAACAAAAAACCAATAGTGCCAAGGATTTATTTGCAAGGAAGAGCCTCCACTCTTTCCACAATCTTGGTATCCCAACTCTCACAAGTAAAACAAAGTCCTTGTTGTGGACAACGTGTTGGATTACTGAGAGGGGGGGTGAATCAGTAATAGAGCAATTTAATCTTTTTTAACCATATAATCAAAGTGTTATATCAATGTAGCATTATCATCCAATAACTGCAGAGTAAATAAGCAATGAACAAATGAAAAATCATACACATACACAGTACACCAATGTTTTACATGGAAACCCAAAGCGAGACAAAACCACTGAATGTTTTTTCTTATATGTCTTGAAGAATTACATTCACTGGAAGCACCAACTTCCTTTGTTTTCCAACTGCAACTGGAAGGAGGCTCCAACCCCCATGTTTCTCGGGCTACAACCTGAAGGAAGCTCTAACTCCCTGTAACATCCCGCTCTTGTGCGCACTAAGCAAACTTATTCTTTGAGGACACTTGCTTGCAAGTGATCTAGATTATTATACTATTGATCGTTTGATTATGATTATGAGGCAGTATGGATATGATGATATGTTGTTTTGTTTTATTGACATAGACAGGTGTTATTGACTGGGCACTCTTGAGTCTGTAGGACTTTGGACCTTGAGGATGCAGAGGAATCGATGAAACCTCTTGGACTCCAAATCGACTCAGGGAGTGGACTGTTGGGTTGAATATTGTTGATGTGACATATGTACATATGATTAGATGTTATGATGATTGATTATTATTGCTGACATGATTTTTTGATGATGCAGACTGACGATAGCTTTCCGAATAGACTCACATGTGGAGTAGAGGGGTCATGCACAACAACCAGAGACTTGAGGGGAAGGTGTGAACAACAGTCCTTCCATAGCCTACTAGCACTCTAGTCATGGATCGAACTGTAGGTTCACGATTACCTAGTTCGAGAAGACCCACGATGCCATGAGGGCAGACTGTGACAGTCTCTCATGATGATTCTAAGGGGCGCGCAATAAGGCAGGGGCCTTATTCCTTAGAGGCCCTTAGTCTCCCACAAGATCACCTAGAAGAGTATTGACTCCAGGGGTTTTTGATGTCTACCAAGTCAATCAAGAGGCGAGTGGCACCCTTGGAGCACGTAGTGCATCCTCAAGAGCACGTTGCGTAAGGAAAACGTAAAGAGGCGAGTGGCACCCTTGGAGCATGTAATGCATCCTGAAGGGAACGCCGCACAAGGAAAACAGAAAGAGGTGAGTGGCACCCTTGGAACACGTGGTGCATCATGAAAGGCACATCACGCAAGGAAAGCGGAAAGAGGCAAGTGGCACCCTTGAAGCACCTAGTGCGTACTGAAGGGCACGTCGTGATTTTAACTAGTAAGTGAATAAACCTAGATGGCCTTAAAATGAATGATGTGTTAAGTAAGATTAAAAAAAAAATCCCTAAGAAAATGTCGCCTAGCCTAGTGAAATTAAAATCTAGGTCTAAGTAGAACCGGTGGTCAAAAAAAAAAATAATAACAACAACAAATAAACATGTAACAAGAAGGAGGGTAAGAAATTCAAATTTATTTATTAAAGTCAAAATTTTAATGGAGGATTAAAATTTAAAAAGGGAATTGGTTGTTTTTATCAATTTTTTTTGCTAATTTAATTTTAGATAAAAAAAATAAAAGAGGATAAATGGTTGTTTCATCTACACTTGCTAATTTAATTTTTAATTGAAGAAGAAAAAGGGTAAATGGTTGTTTTATCTACACTTGCTAAATTGATTTTTAGTTAAAAAGGAAAAAGAGGGAAACTTAAAATAAATAGGAAACCTAAAGAAAAAGGGAAACGTAAGGAAAAAGTTGAATGTCTAAGTTAGTAAGGAATATTTCCTTTAGAACTTTCTAATTATGAACTCAACTAGGAATTTAGTAAAGGCATAAGTCATTTAAGAAATGTAAGGGAATTTTAGGACACCTAGGATCATTTTTAGGAATGTTTTTAGGTGGGTAAGGGAAATAGGAATAATTAATTAATTAATAAAATTAATTTTCTAGTGCAACTAGGGGATTGGGCGACGTGTACGGGGGAGGTTTTTCCTAATTAAAATTTATGAAAAAGGAATTTAATGAGAATTTGGGAAACTAATTACTTAAAAACTCTATAAAAAGGATGGAGGAGGAGGAATATGGATCTCATCTTTATGGGTAACGTTACGTTGCTGAATTTTTGTCTTGACTGAACTTATCTTGTGGGAGTTGGGATATCCATCTTGGGTAACGAGTGGTAGCTTGACCTTGCGAGGTGAGCTAGGTGCTAGCTCTTCTCTGGTATTGTGTGTGTGGCCCCTTTGTGTCTTGGGGGGATCAGGGGGAAGAATATTACCCCTAGCGTTGGATGGGAGGTACCGATGAGGTCTCATCAGTCGACAAGTGGAAGCTAGACTAAGTGTGTGCAGGACAGAAGCTACGGAGCATTTGCGTTTCGCTAAGGTACGCCTGTTTAAGTTGCCAATAACAATGAAATTAATTTACACATGTTATTTCTCTGTGCTCGGTTGAAGATTTCATTGACATAAGCTGGCATGCACCTGATTTCCTACGGTATTTGTAATCCCCTTGCTTGTTGTATTCTGAATTGATTTCCCTTGACGAACCCAACCTCTGATTGCATTGACTTCTCTGTGTGGGTTTTATTGATTATGAAGAAGAGATTGTGTTTTTATCTTCCATCCCTTATCCCTTCAGTCATCAGTCCATGCCTAAGCAGTCGACCAGGAGACGAATCGAAGGTCATCACTTCGGTCTTTAAAGGCCTATAGATTCAAATGCTCTACTTTTTTGCTCATGGATGATGAGTGAAGAATATTTTTTTCCCAGTTATCTATCCCTTAATTATCTCTGCATTTTCTTTTATGATTAATCTTTAATCCTCGCGCCTTCTTGTGAATGATTAAATCTGTGATTTGAATAACCAATCCCTGAATGTTTAAACTCTGAGTTGAATGTTTAATCCGTGAGTGGTTAAACTCTACGTTGAATGACTAAATCCCTGAATGTTAACCTTTGTGTTGAATGAGCATCTTTGCATTTTTGGGTAAAATCTCTGCGTTGAATGAGCATCTTTGTGTTGGAATGAGAATAATGTTGAATGATAAATCCTTGAGTAATTAATATTGAAGGATTAATCTCTTAAGAATTCATTCTTCTTCTTTTTTTCAATTTTGTTTGCCCAATTTGTTTCACCCATTTCGTTTTTCCATTTCGTTTTTTACTGTTGACTGTGTATTTCTATTGTTGGCAATTCATTTTCACTGTGGGAAATTCGTTTTTTACTGTTGTTGTGTATTTCTACTGTGGGAATTCATTTTTTCTATGGGGAAATCATTTTTACTATTGGCAATTCATTTTTTACATTTGTTGTGTAATTCTACTGTTGGCAAATCGTTTTTGTTGTGGGCAAATCATTTTTACTGTTGGCAATTTGTTTTTTACTGTTGTTTTGTAATTCTACTGTTGGTAATTCATTTTTATTGTTGGCATTTCATTTTTACTGTTCCAATGTATTTTAAGAACGATTTCATTGGCAGTAATTTTATAGGCGGTAATTTTATGGAAGGCACATATTCGATTTCATATATTGTATGGTCAGTGATTTAATATAATTAATAGTCAACGATATTATAGACGAGTGGACAGACAACGTTATCATGGCTAGGCAGCGTTTCTATTGGTGATCTGAAATGTGTTTGCAGATTCTACATCCGTTGGTTTATCACAATAAATTATGCATTTTTCAATTAACGATAGATTTACCTCTTTTTAAAAATCAGATTTTACATTAAAAATTTATTTGCATTTACTAATTAATCACTAAATTATGATAGTGATTTTTACCATCTTAAATTAAAAACAGAGTCTCCATTCGTTAAAAATTTTGAAACTCAATAACCACTTCGTGAAAGGGAACGCATGTATATTGCCTTTTGTTCTATAGTCAAAATGTTGGTGCTTAAAATACGAAAGCCAAAATGTTGGTGCTTAAAACACTTTTGCAGGTGTTATTATTGGATTATTTATTAATTTATGTATTCAAAAATTCAATTCCATCAACAATTGTATAACCACTTTAGGATGATGGTTGACTAAACAAATATGTCCAATATTTTTAATGATATAATTATATTTTTCTAGATAGCGAGTTCTCCCAGGTTACATAGCTAGTTACCCAACATATCATGTTATATAAGACCCAACATATCATTGTAACCCCGAGCGATATCATTATAATTATCATAGATAGTGATATCATTATTATAATCATCATAGATAGCATTTTTATGATGTTAATTCCTGTGTTTTTAATATGGAAAAGTCCCTACGTTTTTTAATTTGAATTACAGCAAATTTACCTTATCATATAGACAGTGAATTTACATTATCACATTGAATGATAGCGATTTATTAGACTCTGATATTTCCAGTTTTAGATAGCGATCTATTTTTCTTCTTCATTTGATTTGCAAATGAAATAGCATTTATATTTAGTCAACAATGTTGAATATTTAATCAGCAACGTAGATCATTTTTTATGCTAAGCAGTTCACTTATTTTAATGGACAATGTATATTTGTTGACAAGCGTGTTTGACTTCATTAAGTGCATATATTAGTTCACCTTTATGATAACATTCATGATAATAGTAAAAATTATAATAGTTCACATTCTTGGTCACGTTTTGGGTCACAGTTATGATAATGATAACATTTCTAATAGTTCACTCCTTCACACTTAGACATTATTCTTAACGGATAATGGATTAGGGTTGTTGGTGAAGTCATTTAATAGCTTGCACAATTTAATTGAGTGATATCATATTGCGTCTTGTATACTTGTGGCTTGGGGGCGTGGGTGTAGTCTTCTTGTCAGTTAATTCGGTCTCCTAGTGCGTTGAAATTTTCTTGGGTTATTGGTCTAGATGTGCTATGTTGTGTCAGGGTTACCATCATGCCTATCTCCTTGTGACGACATGATTCTCGATGAGGGTATCATTGCACACCCTGATGGATAGAGGTGATTGATAACCTTGATGGAGTCTGTGCTTACCGATGTGGGTGATTGTTCGTTGTAATTGATGTTGGTACTTGGTTTTTTAACACCTTAATGCGTTGGGTTTGCGCGCGTCATAGAGGTTCCTAGTTACTAGTCGTCGAAGCTGAGGTGTCGGGTTGTTGGTGTTGTCCTTTATCTTGTAGGCATTGTCTTGCTTGAGTCGAGTGGGTAGTCATTTTTATCTGTCTAATGATTACCGCATGTTTCATCCAGTTGCATGATGTGCTAGGGCGTTGAGTCGTTGTTGTTTGTTGCCCGATATGCATGCGTTGTGTTCATCGTCAAGTTGTGTTGTTTAACTGTTGACTTTGTTGTCATCATGATTTAAAAAAAAAATTATGCACTTGTTGGTGTCACTTGTAGTCGTAACGATGGGGTCGTTACATATGGTATCAGAGCAAGTTCAACCCTGCGACTGTGGATCTCCATGCTTTCCACTGCAGTAAACCCTTGAGTATTAACCTCGCGCTAACTTAAAACTTTAATTTTTCCATGCGGTGATCTCGATTAGAGGACGTCGTAGAGGTTTGCACCATGGTGTCATGGAAGGAGGTTCGACACCTCTAGAAGTGCTCGCGCCCTTGGAGTCTAACCCCCAAGGGGGAAGAACAAGCCCTTGGGCTGGATTTGATTGTTGTAAGGGATGATGATGGTTTGACAAGGTCCTTCCAGAGACTGTCAAAGGCCTTGATTCACCATCTATACTGAGATGAGGCTAGGGCACATGTACCCCTAAGGGTCCACAACGCACCCCCGCCAGTACCGTTAGCATTCACTGAGAACTCGAGAGGGATGAGTTCTCAAGTCTACGAGTTTCATGGATAACTGAGTTGTCGAGGCATGGCTAGAGAGCAAGGAATTATGCTTCATGCTTTGTGGTTACTACCTCCAACTTGAAGGTCCGCTTGGCGGTCTTTAACCTAAAAGGGAGCTCTCTTTTATGGTGGAAGATGCTCTTGCTGCTTTGAACATGGTCATCGAAGACGTGTCATGGAAAATGTTCGAGGAATGGTTCCATGAGAGGTTTCTTTCTGAGGAATTCGTTGAGCGTCAGCTCAATGAGTTCAACACCTTGTGACAGGGCGGTCATACGGTGCCCAAGTATGAGGCCCATTTTTGGAGCTGCTTCGGTATGCTCCACACCAAATCACAGAGAAACTTAAGGTCAACAAGTTCATGTTTGACCTTAATGTTAGGATTCATCTTCTACTTTGGGTACCTGGAGTATTGGACCAAAGAAAGTGTGTTAGAATGTGGGGAGCCACATTACCAGCGTGACTACCCAGTGGAAAGGACTAGAGTAGTTGGATCAGTCGGACCACTATCGTGGGATATTTGAGCAAGGCTTATTAGATTCTTGTAGCAATGAATAACCATCAGGCAGAGCACCAGTCGACTGTGCTCAAGATGTCAAGTACCATCGTTGACCAGACCCTTAGTATTTTGATAGATCTTGGTGCTACCGAGAGTTTCATTCTAGTGCAGCGCTAAAAATAATTAAGGTAAATGCAGTCAAACAAGATGAGTTTATCTTTGAAGAAATGGATTTGGGAGCCAAACAGAAGGTCGGTGGGAAGGTTACGGGTTGTAGCCTTAACCTGGGAGAGTTTTTCACAAGTGCCAACCTATACATCACAATCTTAGGATCTCATGATGTTGTGATCGATATGGATTGGTTGGAATCGCTTGAGGCGATACTCAACTGTAAGAAGAGACGGTTGATCTTGGTCGATAATGAGGGACAGAGACGTGTTATTGTAGGTGGGAACCATGGATTTTTCCTGAGGTTCATCTCTTCCTTGCAGCTACGGAAGAGCATGTGCAAGGGATGTAAGATTTATTTGATCCTTGCATTAAACGAGAAGGGAGTAGTGGAAGGTCTAGAACACCTTCCAGTGATGAGAGAGTTGTGGATGTCTATCCTGAGGAGTTACCTGGGATGCCTCTGGAGAGGGAGTTGGAATTTACCATAGACCTAAAACTAGGGACTGAACCGATAGCAAGAATGCCTTATCACATGTCAACCTCGGAGTTATAGGAGTTGAGAATGAAACTGAAGGAGTTGTTGGACCTGGGACTTATACATCCCAGTGTGTCACCATGGGGTGTGCCTATTATTTTCATACGAAAGAAGGATGGGTTGTGGATACTCTGCATTGACTACCGTCAATTGAACAAGGAAAGGATCAAGAATCAATATTCATTTCCAAGGATTGATGATATGTTTGATCATATGAAAGGCATGACGACGTTTTCAAAGATCGACTAGCGATCAAAGTATCACTAGTTACGGATCAAGGAGGATGATGTCCCTAAGATCGCCTTTAAGACAAGGTTTGGACATTACGAGTTTGTTGTTTTACCATTTGGATGGATGAATGCCCCGGGGGTATTTATGAGTTTGATGAACGGGGTGTTCCGCGACTACTTGGAAAAGTTTGTCCAAGTATTCATTGACGACATTTTGATTTACTCTCGGACGATGGAGGAGCATGACGAACACTTGGGCCTGGTACTACAGTGGTTACAAGAGAACAAATTGTTTGGGAAATTGACTAAATGCTCATTTTATCAATCGAATATTCACTACTTAGGGAATGTCATCTCTGGCAAAGGTATCGTTGTGGATCAATCAAGGGTCGAGACTATTATGGAATGGCCTGCATCGATGAATTTCCTAGAAGTGAGTAACTTCATGGGTTTAGCGGGATACTATCAACGGTTCGTCAAGGGTTTCTCAAAGATAGCAAATCCGATTATGAAATTGTCGAAGAAGAAGAAGAAGTTGTTTGGACCAAAAAATGCATGGAGGAATTTCAGAGGCTCAAGGATCTATTGACAACGACATCGATACTGATGGTCCCTGACATGGGAGCGGAAATCTTGGTATGCACTGACACATCCAAGGAAGGTTTAGGCAGAGTCTTGATGCAAGACGGTCGAGTGATCACTTACATCTTGAGAAGGTTGAGAAGGCATGAGGAGAACTATGCAATGCACGACTTGGAGTTGTTAGCCATTGTTTATGCCTTGAGAGTTTGGAGACATTACCTTATTGGACGGAAATTTGAACTAAGTGGACCACTATGGACTACAACACATATTTACGCAAGTGACTTGAATGCGCAACAACGACGTTGGTCGGAATTTCTTAGCGAGTACGATTTCGAGATTACTTACATAAAGGGGACAGTGAACAGAGTGGCGGATGTGTTGAGTCGAAGACCACACATATTTTCGGTGATGCCTTTTCAGACGAATCTACGTGAAAAGTTTCTAACCTTACAGTGCAGGGATTACTAGTACAAAGAGGTCGGGGATTTTATCGGACAAAACACAATAATGGTACCAAAATTTGAAGGATTTACATTGGACGACGACGGATTAGTGAGATTTAAAAATCAAATTTATGTACCACCGAATGACGAGTTGAGGAGTTTGATCCTAAATGAGGCTCATAGAGAAGTGTACATGGCTCATCCTGTAGTCACGAAGATGAGGGAAGACCTTAAACCCTTATTCTTCTAGAAATGAATGAAGGCGGACATAGTCAACTATGGGGCAAGATGTCTAGAATGTCAACAGGTGAAGGTTGAACATAGACAGGAAAAAGAGTTATGCTGATAAAAATAGAACCCACCGAGAGTTTAAAGTGGGCAATCATGTTTTCCTGAAAGTAAAAGCCAATAGAAGTTCCCTGAGGCTAGGAAACTGTTCGAAATTGGCAGCTAGATTTTGTGGGCCATTTGAAATCCTAGAAAGGATTGGCCCAGTTTTATATATGCTTGCATTACCATCATCCATGACTGTACATAATGTGTTTCATGTTTCATTGCTTAAGAAATATATACCTTATGCTAATCATGTTATAGATTGGAATGTGATTGGAGAAAGAAGGTGTCTTGCAAGTACACCCTAGCGCATATTGGACCAGAAGAAAAAAAAACTCTGAAATCGAGCCATAGGGCATGTAAAGGTCTAGTGGACCTGGTACGGTCCTGAGGACATGACATGGGAGCATGAGGATGCTATGCGGGTAGAATACCTGCATCTCATTCAAGATTTTGGAAATATTGTTGATGTTGTGTAAAGAGTTGCACTAAGGACAGTGAAAAAATAAGGGGAGGGGATTGTAATATCCCCAAGGATGAGCCCCTATTGTATTTATGAATTGTAAACATGTTTTTAGGCTGGTGAGATGAGTGTTGATAATTCAGTGGGCTTATGTGTTTATTGGGCCAGAGAGCCTAAGTGTTAAAGGCTAGGAGCTTGTTTTTGTATATGTAATTATGCAAAACATTAATAAAATATAAACATCATTTTGTGCAGACCGACCACGAAGAAAGAGTGATGGGGGACTAAGCTTCCACCGGGTGGGTAAGGGAAAGGGGGATGAAAGGTTGGAAAGATGGGATAATCTTAGGGGCTTAAGTCCTTGAGAATAATACAATTTATTATTATTCCAAAGATGTGTGAAAGAGATGTTTTTATCCTAAGTCTTAGGAGAGGCAACGTGTGCAAAAGGGAACGCATGCAACTCCAGGAAGAAAAGTGTCGAACTGGGCTCATGCAGTTAAAGCTGAAGATTCAGATTGTGTTGGGTGTTCGTCCTCCATTCTGCTATCTATTGTATTCCTTGTTTGGTGTATGTGTCTGATCTCTACATAACCACACACATCTAAGAAACTAGTCGAGAGGGAAAAGTTGACCTCTGTGTCATGTGAACCAAATTTTATCCACACTGCAAATCCGAGTTCATGCCTTAACCATTTGGGTCATTTTCCTATGCATTATGTGAGTCGTGTGGTGTCATAACTATGGGTTGTTGTTGCCACACAGTTCCTGGACTGAATGTGGCTTGTTGTCATCGTTTGTTCCTTATTGAACCTTGTTGTTTCCCTCACTGTGTTGAAACTGGTTGAAGAAGCGGGTTGTCAGGCTCGTGGTTGAAGAGGCAGGTTGTTAGGCCTATGGGAAGCTCTCTTTAGGTGAGAGAGTTTGCTGGGAAGTGGTTTTCTTCCAGAGAGATTCCAGCGCCAGCTACGGAGCTGTGAGAATTCTTGATCTAGCCTATTGTCGAGACCCTGAGAGGGAGGTGAAGTAGTCAATGGACTGTTTGATAATGAAGGTGTATACTCCTGGGTGGAATAGGCATGTGGGGAATGAGATTCCGTGAGTAGTGGGCGTAAGAAGGCTCTTGGAGATAATCCTTCTGGTTTCATTGTGCAATTTTCCTGTAGCCTCAGTCTAGTCTAGGATTCCCTTGCCTAGGGTGGAGCTTGGTCCCAGCTCGGCATTGAACCACTACTGAGTGTGATGAGCAGCGGGGTATAAGGCTGGGAGGTTCATGGAAGGTCTGCATGTAGTTGGTGGTGTTACACCAGCTTAAAAGATAAGTATCAATATGTGCTTAATTTATGTGTATTTTATGCATGTTTGTGCTATTGATGCTTGAATGTTATCATGTGTTCTGTTGCGTATATGAATTATTGTCTAATTTACATTTGAATATGTATCGTAACAGTAACTTTGTGTTATGTGTTTAATTTCTATTAAAAAGTATGTTATATGTATATATATATGTGAATGTTCCACAGTAGTAGCATTTCCCAGCCTGTTGGTGGTTGCGGATGTTACAAATTGGTATCAGAGTAGTAAAGGAAAAGTTAAGAGTGTTTGGGTACCGTTACTTGGCCTGTTGGTGGTCGAGGATGTTACAGCGAAGAAGTGGAACTCCACCTGGGTTTGAAAGGCTTCTTCACATCGGTATTCATGAACTTGGAGGACAGGGATAAATTCTTTGAGGGGGGGCATACTTCCATGCCTCAAAAGGACTGTACATGCAACCATGGAAGGAAAAATTATCCTCAGAGAAAGAAACCTTCAAGAATGTACCCGTCTAGCTGAGGCTTTACTCCCTGCCACTAGACTGCTAGCTGCCCTCCACCTTTGAAGGAATCGAGAATAAACTTGGAAAATATGTGAAGACATCGGAAGCAACCCTAAAAGGGAGATATACCTCCTATGCAAGGATCTGCATAGAGATGGATGTTTCGAGGGCACTCCCAGAAGCCATAATCCTGGAATTCGAGGATGAGGAATGGATATAAAGCATCGACTACAAGCAGATCCCATTCAAATGTAGAAGATGCCATAAACATGGACACCTAATCAGAGAATGCCCTCTCAATAAAAAACAAGAAGCGGAAAACACCAAATATAGCAAGATGAGGATGGGTTTATAAATTCGAACCATAGGAACAGAGAAAACAAGAAACCAAGTAAAGCCCCAACATGAAGCAATCCGAAAGATGGGAATAGAATAGAAGGGAAAGACAAGACCAACAAAGGGGAAGAAGGAGGAAAGAAAAAGGAAAAATCTAAAGAATCTAGGGAACAAGCAACAAATGAGAACACAGATAGTCCAAGCAACAAGATGGAGCATGGGGGTAGCGCAAAACACCTCCATGTAGGAGGTAGATAGAGACATGGAAGTGACACCAAGCGAGGTAGGTATGAAAGATCCTGATCTCAAAGATATTGTGGAAAGGGAATGAATAGCTATCCCAAACATATTGGAGCAATGGAAAAGGCAAGGCACAGACAATGTACCAATGGAGCAACTAGATCGTATCCAATACCTCTTCCTCCTAAGGGAGGAAGTAAAATCCAGAGGGCTCAAGCGCACGCACGGGGAGATAGGACACATAGGAATCAAAGAAGGCGAGGGACAACCACATCTCTCATGCAAGCAAATGAGAAGGAAGAAAGGAAGGAAATCAAACAGCATAGCCCTACATGAAATAGGAGCTCTGTTGATAAACTCAGGTAAGATCAAAAATCTCTTGGTAAGATCAAAAATCTCTTTCCCAACTCCCCCCCACATGTTTAAATGAAGATTATAACATGGAATATTAGAGGCCTAAAAATCCCACGAAAGCAAAGAATCCTTAATAACAGACTGAGGAAGGAACAACCGGACCTCTGTTTCATCCAAGAGACAAAAGGCACTATAAATAGAATGGAAACAATTAGCAAAAAACAATGGAGCAAGTACAAGATGTTGGTTGTCGAAGGACAACATATGGAAGGAGGTATTTTCACTTTGTGGAACCCACAAGTGATGAATCTACTAGCAGTCGAAGCCACTAGACACACACTTTTGGTTAACATGAAAATCATAGGTAACACGGAGGTGATTCTATGCACTAATGTGTATGGACCCCAGATGTTGGAAGAAAAGAGAAGAATTCTCCTAGACCCAGAAAACCTAAAAGCTCATTCCAGCAACCTCCACTGGATCCTAGTAGGGGACTTCAACATCATCATGACACTTGCGGAGAAAAAAGGAGGCACCGGGATATTGGATAGAGATGCGGAAGAATTTTCAGCTTTCATTGACAAAGTGGATATGGTGGGCATTAGAACTAGTAATTGCCAGTTCACCTGGAACAACAAACGGATAAATAAACATCAGGTAGTGATAAGGCTAGACATATTATTGGTGTCGAAGTCCATCCTTCTGCAGGGATTAACTTTAGACTACAACATCCTTCCCTGGGGGGGTTTTGACCACTCGCCAATCCAATTGGAAGAAAACTTCCAAACCACATCGAAGAATATACCTTTTAGATTTGAGAAATTTTCGATCAAACATCCCACCTTCAAGGAGAACATCAACCAATGGTGGAAAGAGGAAAAACTAGAGCAAGGGACAAGGATGTTAAAACTATATAAGAAACTCAGGTACATCAAACATAAAATCAAGGAGTGGAACAAGGAAATGTGAGATCGGAAGAGC
>CBVK0102278158.1:0-13752 GCA_900067695.1 Picea abies | reverse complement strand
GGGGGGGGGGGGGGCGTTTCCTGCAACATAGGTGCCAACTATTCTCTCCTACGCCTGCGCCAATCAGTTTGCAGCACGTGCGCAGACTTTGGTGCCGCCCAAAGACTTGTAAGAAGTTGTGTGCATATCCAGATTCCAATCACAATCAATTGTAATGATTCATAATCATTTTGTAACCGACCGATTGGTCATGCTTGAGGTTAGTGAGATCGCAGATTTGTTATAATTTCCATGCTTCTGTACAGATAAAAGGAATGCACGCGGACTAGTAATGGTGACTCTTGGTTGTTCTCTGTTGGTCTTAGTTGAGTTGTTCACTGTAATTGTAGAGTTGTAATTGTAATGAGAGAAAGAAAGCAGATTGAGATATGAATCTCTAGTCTCTGGTTCAAGCTTAATGAGTCGCTGAGCAGACTACGGCCCTTTATGTATCCAAACGTGTATCTATGATTAATGAATGAAGGCACAAGGCCTGAATCGATACTTCCTATCATTTTCTCTATTATGAATGAATGCTTGATATACGTGTTACGCTGTAAGTTACATGTATGAATGCTGATATGAATCAGTAGGATCAAATAAGCAGTTCTAGGCTAAGTATTTCTCATATGTAGTATTCCCTCATGCAATGCACAAACATTCGATCTCTATAATTCTCATAGCGTCTCGGGTGAAACCTTATTCAGTCCTTGAATATTGAATATGTTGGCGCTAATGGGGTATTTATTGGTAAAGCCTTTCGAACCCCGGGTCTAAAACCCCAAGCCAACACAAGGCAATCAGAGAGGACATTTATTGACAAAATATCCAAGTTACTTGGAGCTTACCCTCCCAACCTCTGAACTCCAAGCACCTTTGTCCTGCTGATTTGAGGCAGCATTGGGCACATGGCCTTGGTTCACTCTTAGCCAGTGAAGGGTTTGCTAGAGCCTTGCACCAGTTCAGGATATTGATGAATCATCATATCCATCAGAAGAATAAGATTTGCTAGCTATGTTCCCTTCAAGAGGTTAATACTAGGGAACACTTCATTATTAGGTACCCTATTTACTGTGAGATCTGAGAGAGATTTCATTGTATTTATATAGACTTGGTGAATTTTTGTTTGTATTATTTAGCTATCCAAACCAGAGATACTAGACTTTGTACCTTAGCAAGGTGGTTGCCCTTAGAGGTTACGTCTTGAGGGTTCATCCAGGCCTACTACCGCGATCAACTCTTTCTTCCATCATATTTCTGCCAGTGGGCATGTAAGCACCCTACAGGTATGATTGATACTAACACAGTAGGCAGCAGAACAGTCAGATGGTGTCCCCTCTCATGAACAGCCCCGAGGAAGGCCCAATCTTCTAAATCTTTTACTCGTACTAGGGGAGAAGTGGCTCCCTGCTTTTTCTGACACAAACACCACACACAGGAGTGCATCACCAAGTTTTTCTCCTCTTCTACAAACCATTAGACCTTTGATGTTAGGAGAGACTCAATGAAACACTACCAGTTACCACCTGTTCTGTCTTGCAGATTCACCGAGCCTTAGGAATTTTGGTATTGTATTGATATTGTGGTTATTGGTTCTGTTTATCCTTGGTATTCTGGATGGTGTTCTTTTGGTTCCCACCGTGTTTCTGTAGCAGTGAGCTCATCCTTTTTCATCATAGATGGACACCGCCACACTAGACGATGCACTCCATGCAAAATTGCAGACATTTGTCAGGTTATGAACAGGATTGTGCCTCAGTCTTAGGATACTCAAGTAGCAATCTCACATCTCAACAACAGAGTGTCTTCTCAGTTAGACGCTCAGCTTGTCAGGAATGCAGAATTGGAAGCAAAGGTGGCCATCCAAGGCAAACAAATCAAGAAGCTTAAAGCAGACCATAACATGCAATTTCAATTGATCTTGGGACTAGCCAGGAGCTCACACTATATGTCTTCTCGTACGAAAGTTTCAGTTGGCTCTTTCAGGGCAGCAGCCAAGGAAGAAGATACAGTCCAGCAGACCCAAGGGGAGATGGAATTTGAAGAAGGCAGCTTTGATATCCAAGGCAGATGTCAAGTGAGAAGCCCACAGTGGGCCATTAAAAAACATCAGGTTTTTATGCATTGTTGATCAGTAGTTTTGCTAGGCCAGTATATTAGAATTTACAGCTGTAGGTTTTTAGTTTTGTGGAGAAAATGTAAGAACAGTACAGGCTGTAGGTGGACTCTTTACAGTTTTGGGAAATTTTGAATCCCTGATATCAAACACTCTATTTAAACTGTATTAACTTGCTGTATGGTGCAGCCACAGCTTTCTTTTAATACAGTAGCTACCTGTTTCAATTTAAAAAAAAAAAGGATTCACTCTCTAAATGATCCCTTGAAATGCTAAATCAAATAAGCTTTTGCAGTGTCTATTCCTTATGGCTTCAGAAATCACTGTTCAATTTGCAGACAAGCTCAAGGGATATAGTTAATACAAATTATCTTTGACAAGCTTTCTGAAATACAAGTGAATGAAATTAGAAAATAAAGCACTAAGAATGATCACTTGACCAAATAATGCAGTAAACAGATAGATTAAAATTTAAGACTTCCACACTTTTGTCCCACCAACCTCTCGTTGCACTGTGACATAAAAGGTTGGTAAAAATTTGATGTGCATTGAAAAAGCATGTAAACATCTATTTAACTACATCAAACTAGATCAAACAAGTTTCATGTACAAACTACAATAGAATGTAAACAGCAGAGCTTCCTAACTTTATAAATGTGATCAGATAGTCTCAGGTTTTAATGGAATGTATACCTGCCTGAGCTACTTCCTTTAACTCTGTCTCTTGTCGTATTTTTGCTACACGATCCAGCTGCAGGTTTTATAGAATACATTAAAACAAAGCATCTAAACTAATAATATAGAATTATTTCTTCTGCTACCAATCTATCCAAATTAAGAACCAAAACTGGTCACATAAGCAAGTCAAAACGAATCCAGATAGAGAAATCAAGATAAATTATTAGTTCTTTAAACTGTTTCATACTAGCAAAGCAATACCTGGTGACAAGCAATTTTCTCTATGTAAAACTAGATCTTATATGATCTTTATGAAATGAAAAGGTAGCTACAATGATCAATCATAGATCAAGATATATATTCTTCTTAATAGATCCAACTATAGCATTGATTTCTTTCAGGCTCCACATTCTTATGAAATTTTTTAAGCCTGAATTTTAAGGTATGTGCAGAATTACAGCACTCTATAAAAATAATTCAGATTGAAGATGCTATTTTTCAAGAATATATCGGCAATGCCATCAATATTTAAAATGGAAATACAAGCTCATTTAATGATAACTACTCTATGGTTTAATTTACCCTGAAAATGATCTAATCAGATAGAATATTTTACACTTTTTCATGATATGATTATTTTTCTCCAGCTGTAGCATCTAGGATAATCTACAAGTTCCACCCTTCCAACACAATTGAACTAAGCTTCTGCCACTTAGCATATATCGATCAAGAAACTGTTGAATATAGAGACTGTTACCAGATTTACAAAAGTTTTGGCTTGGAATTGTAATCCTGGTGAATTTGAACCATGGAGAACAAATTCCCAAAATTTTGTTAAGTCTGCATGCTCGGTTGTTTGAACCATGGAGAACCTAGACCATGGTGGTTCCCCCCCCACGCCATGGGTGCCAAGGGTGGGTTCAAAAGAGTAGTGAGCCAGGTAGTAAAGAGACTAACCCTATATGGGTGTAGGGATTCTACCTGGCATACACTGATTGGGGTAGGTGTGAATATCTACGCACCTTCCTAGGAAACCACTAAGGGCTATTGTCCTTCCCCCTGTGCAATAAACTCATAAATTCATTACAGTAGGGCATATATTTAAAGTCTGTTTCCTACCTAGCATACTTGGCTTGCTATGGTTGTTTCCCTTGTTTGAGTGTATGAAAAAAATGACGTTGCTTGTGGCAAATAGATGCAAGTATTGTCGAGAGCCAAAGACCAAAAGCAACATATCTTCGGAGGGGGATGTGTCGCCTAGTTGGCAATCAACAACCCCTGATGCTCTCTCCTAACATCTGAGACAGTAGGGAAGAAACTCCTTGTAGATGACTAGTGAAAGGATCTAGAAGAGCCTAAAGATTTGGTCTGAGAACTGGTCTAAGAAACGTTACGTTGTTTGGATGTTGTAATCTACAGCTGAGATCAAAAGGAGGTATCTTGTCTGCTAGTGCTAAGTGAGTTGTCCAGGATCCGATGCGACATGTCCATAAGGGTCTCACTCGCTGAGCACAGATGGACCCCCGGGGTCTCATAGCTTTGACAGTTGATGTAGAGCTACTATCTGTCTGCATCTTAGTACCTTCGACTACTAGATCATTGGGTAGAAAGCATTTATAGGTCCTGTCTACACTGTATTGAGTGGAGTGAGTGAGATCTAAGTTTGAGGAAGTCAGTGGCATGGATTGATGTAGAAATTGACATTGAAATTGAAATATTATGCATGTCCTCTGGTAACCAACAACAATCAATGATAACAAAAGACAAATCCATGTGTAATGTACAACTATTGAGGGAGAGCTTGATGCATCTTCCAATAAAATTATGTGAACATAACTAAAAACAACAAAGAGAGAAAAAGACAGGAGCTAAAAAGAGAAGTGGAGAAGATGACTAAAGCAAACCGTTACAGCAAAA
This sequence comes from Picea abies, assembly GCA_900067695.1. Classification (NCBI taxonomy): domain Eukaryota; kingdom Viridiplantae; phylum Streptophyta; class Pinopsida; order Pinales; family Pinaceae; genus Picea; species Picea abies. The sequence goes on along the minus strand of CBVK0102278158.1, from coordinate 9,062 downwards.
GGCAGTCTACATTGGAAGTACGCTCACCGCATACACTACATTCCTAGCTATCTGCTACAAAAATTCGAGGAAGCAGATTGAAGATGAGGAGAAAAGGAGATTAAAAAATTGTCATCCAATCTTGACATTGCTAATATTCAAAGAAAACCATAAGTTTCTGCCACTGCTGAAAAGAAGTTGTCAATCGATCTTGATGCTACTAATATTCAATGAAAACCATAAGTTTCCACCACTACTGAAACAAAATTGCTCCCAAAGCCCTTGATGTCAAACAAGTAAGAGGAGGAAAATATTTTTTCTCAAGTGTTGATTAAAAAGGTATTTTAAGCATATATTCCAACATATACTTCAGCGCTTATGTTGCAACAACATCAAACCAGGTACAATGTCCTTTGAACCGCTTAACACTTTTCTTTGAACTTTAACTACCTTCAAACCTATGTTGCAGGGAACGCAACTTCAGGTGTCATACCAGGCACGTTTCCATACGGTAATGCGAAAACGCTTGTGGTACAACCTTGAAACGTGTTTCTGGCCATAGGCACCTGTCCCACGTGTGGGAAATACATTTCAAGGACATGCCCGATCATACAGTGCGTTTCCAACTCTAATCACCTGATTTGGACTCTTTTTTACTGCTGGGGCCCACGATTTTGGATTTTATCCCTAATTATAGGTTAATTAATAATTAATGAAACTTCTAGAAGACTCTAAGAACAGAAGGTTTTTTTATAAAGAGAATTTCACTCTCATTTTGCCTCACATGGTTCGAGCAAGGGCAATTTGAAAGGCAGCTTGAGAAAGGGTGTTTACACTGTCCAGCCAGAGGGGATTAAACCTATTAGACTTCTACAACAAGTATTTAGAGTTTCATTGGTGTTTTGAGCAGCTACAGCCATCTTATGTGCTATTTTATAGTTTTTTTGGGTAGCTACAGCCATTATTGTCTACTGTTTTGCGGTGTTTTTGGCAGCTACAACCATCACTGGGTATTGTTTTGTGGTGTTTTTGGGCAGCTTCAGCTACAGCAAGCATTTTGTGGTGTTTTGGGTAACTTCAACAACCATTTCAATGACTTCCAACCAAGGTACTCCTACTCCAGTGCCCAAGCCCAACAAGATGACTAACTACTATTTTCTTTGGAGGCTTGTTACAAATATTACAAGAATTCCTACTGGTGGTTCATGGGAATGGCGGTGCAATCTCTGTAATAATCTATATAATGACTCTTACCCAAGAGTGAAGGCACATTTTTTGCAAGAATTAGGAAAGGGTGTCGATTGTTGCCCAAAAACAAACGACCCAATAGAGAAGAGGAAGTATGAGAGTGAGCAGGAAGAGGCTGATAGGATTAAAAGAATACATGAACAGCTTGCCAATACTACTCAAGCTCCAAACTTTGAGCCAAGGATCGTGCATGAGGCAAGGAAGAGGAAAGCAACTCGTCAACAAGTACAAGCATCAAAAAATTCAAAAGGTTCAGGTTCATCTTCTGCATTCAAGGGAGCAAAATAGCTAAAATGGTGAATGTTCAAGGGAGAGAAGAAGCTGAAACAAAAGTGGCAAGGGCCATCTATGCTTGTGGTATCCATTTTAACATGGTTCGGTCTACTTATTGGAAAGATATGGTGAGAGCAATTAACATAGCTCCTCAAGGGTTCAAGGGGCCTAACAATGAAAAACTCTGAATCGATCTGCTCAAAAAGGAGAGGGGGCTTGTTGAGGATATTTTAGCACCTATTCGTGCTTCATGGAGTAGATACGGGGTTACCATCGCCTTGAATGAATCGATAGACACTAAGTGTAGGCCATTGATCAATATCATTGCCACTTCACCAAAAGGAGCAATGTTTTTGAAGGCCAAATACTGTTTAGGGGAGATAAAGGATGTTTGATTCAATGCTAATATTTTAATTAAAGCTATTGAGCATATAGGCCCTGCTAAGATGGTGCATGTTATCACGAATAATGCACCGGTTTGCAAAGTTGCAGGTTTGATTGTTGAGAGCAGGTATGATCACATTATTTGGACTCCTTGCATTGTCCATAATTTAAATCTAATCGTAGAAGAGATTGACAATAAAGTTCCATGGAGTAAGGAACTCACAGGGAAAGTAAGGGAGATAATCAAATTCATCACCAACTACCACCAGTCTCAAGCAATATTTCGAGAATACTCCAAATTGGAGTTGTTGAAAATTGTGGAGACAAGATATGCCTCAAACTTCATCATGTTGTGCCAACTTCTTGAGTTTAAGTAGCCATAAGTTTCTATGGTGGTGAGTCAACTTTGGAATGAGTGGAGAAAGATAGATTTGGAGTGGGGAGCTATGTTGCACAGATTGTGTCTTGATGAGGAGTGGTGGAGCAAGATAGATTTCTTTCAGTTCACATCCCCTGCATTTGAGCTTCTCTGAAGTGTTGACACAGACAAACCTTTCTTGGGAGAGGATTACGATTTGACATGGATACCATGGTTGAGAAAACTATGGAAATCATTTCACAGGAATCTCCTCAACTTTTATTTGTTGATTCAGTGAAGAAAATCGTTGTTGAGAGGTGAAACAAGTTCAACACTCCATTGCATACTTTAGCACATGCCCTAAACCCAAGATTTTATGATGAAGACCTTATTTTTCAAAGAAATGGGAAGAGGAAGGCACCACATAAGAATAAGGAGGTGGAAAATGGAATAAAAAGAGCCCTTATGAGAATATTTCCAGCTCATCTACATAGGGAGTGTTAAAGTAAATATAAGCTTATAATGGTCAATTAGATTTTAGACTCGGGCATTAATAAAGTCAATTTGACTTTTAGGTTATTTTATGCTTTTATGTCTTATTTCACTTTATTGTGTTTCTCGGTTTATCTCACATTCAAAAAGTGGATTGACTCGACTTGCTTGTAATCCTATATAAGAAAGCTTTCACTTTCTCCTTAAGTAATACAATATGAAGAACTCCTTCAAGTTATCTTAGTTTCTTTATGTGCTTGATTTTCGTAATATGGTATCAGAGCTTAACTAGAGCCACAAAGTCTATGAGAGTGTGATGACCTAGGGACTACCACTGACAGAGATGGATCAAGGGATCGCTAGTGTAGCACATAGAAGAGCCAAAAGGGTTTCATTAACTAGCCACCATACAGCGATTTCCAACCATTGTTTTCAACTACCATTCCCAACCGTTGTACGAAACAGTCATACAGTACAGTAGTACAAAATCTGTACAGTTGTACGAAATTGCTCAGAAAAGTGTTGTAAAAATCGATTTACGACCAAGATAAGTCTTATTTCTCAGTTTTCTTGATAGTATAAACGAATTAGAAGCAAAATGAACTCCATACCTGGCACATAGCATACATTGAGGAAGATTATCATTTTTCCTCCAATCCACTTTTATGAATATGGGATAGACCGAGAAACACAATAAAGTGAAATAAGACACAAAAGCAAAAAATAACCTAAAGTCAAATTAACTTTATTAATGCCCAAGTCTAACATCTAATTGACCATTATAAGCTAATATTTACTTTAACACCCTCCCATAAGGGTCAATCTACTAACTACACCAAGCTTATCCTGAAATTTTACATATTTTGCAAGACCCAAAGACTTGGTGAGAATGTCTGCAGTTTGGTCCTTTGTGGGACAATACTACAACTCGATAGATCCATCCTCTACAAGTTGTTCGATTAAGTGGTAATGTACAACAACATGTTTGGTATGCCCGTGGAAGACTAGATTCTTGGCATGCTTGATCATCCCTTGATTGTAACGTAACAAGGGTGTTGGCTCTGTTTGTATCATCTACATATCTAAAAGCATCCTCCTAAGACAAACCACCTCACATGCTTCTTTCATTGCCCCTCGATATTCTGCTTCTGTCAATGAAAGGGCTATTGCATGTTGCTTCTTGCTGGTACATGTGACTACGCATGTGCCAAGGATGAAAACATTTCCAAAAGTGGATTTTCTATCATCAACAAAACCTGCCCAATATAAATCTATATACCCACACAACCAAGGGTCTTTGCTTGTACTGTACAGAATGTCAAAGTCAGGTGTCCCTTTTACATATCTCAAAACTCGCTTTGTTGCAGTCCAATGCCCCTCTACCTTTGGCATTGTCATGAATCTGGAAATGAAGCTCACAACGTAAACCCAAATCAGTTCTAGTGGTTATAAGATATATCAAGCTACCCACTAGTGTCTATATACTGACTCATTAACTACCTTAGAGTCAGTCTTGGTTGAAAGTTTCATCCCTTTTTCTAAAGGTGTAGACGAGATTTTGAAATCTATCATTCTAATCCTATCAAGCAAACTCCTGGCATATTTTGTTTGTGAGACAAAAATGTTGCTACCTATTTGCCAAACTTCTACAGCTAGACAGTAGTGTAAGAGGCCTAGATCAGTCATGTCAAAAGCTTTGTTCATATTGGATTTGATCTGTTCTATAGCACTCTTCTCACTACCTGTAATAAGGATATCATGATTCATATACATATATGACCAAAAGGATGATATCATTACCAACTCTTTTGACATACATATTGGAATCTGATACCAACTCTTTTGACATACATATTGGAATCTGAAGGACTCCACTGGAACCCCTATTCATCCAAGTCTCTGTCAATCTTGATGTACCATGCCCTAGGTGCCTACTTCAGACCATATAGAGCCTTCTTCAGTCTACAAACCAGATGCTCCTTCCCTGAAACCTAAAAACCCTATGGTCGATAGATGTAGACCTCTTCTTGCAAATCTCCATTAAGGAAGGCACTCTTCACGTCCATTTGATGGACCTTCTAGCCAAACTGTGATGCCATGGCTAGAACAAGTCAAATGGTGCTCATCTTTGTTATAGGAGAAAAGGTCTCCTCATAGTCAATGCCTTCTCGCTGAGAAACCCTTTTGCAACCCACCATGCTTAGTACTTGTCAAGTGTACCATCTACCGTGTACGCCCTTCTGTAGCCAATGGGTTTCTTCCTTAGTGGAGAGCTCTTAAGTCACGAATTTGATTTTTCATCAAACTCATGTTCGGCTGCCATGGCCTTTGTTGTATTAGATTTTTGGATATAAACTGTCATGGCCTTTTCCCATTCAGGTGTCCCTTTCGCCTCCTCAAACCACTGTGACTCATAGATTTCCTATACATTGGCCATCAGAGAAAAGTTGACCATGTTTGGTTTTTGTTTGTTCTTTCCTCTTAATGATAGCCCCTCGATCATTTCACCTATTCAAACATCTCCAATGGCAGTGTGCCACCACTTGGGTCTCCTCTTGGGATTCTCTTCATCCCCACCTGTATCTGTGTCATCTGAATGTTGATTCGAGCTATCTGCATCAAAAATTATTGGCCTAGAAGACTCCGCATGCACAGAATCTTCCCCCCCTTCAGGTGGAGTTGCTTGAAGCTTGACATCTAAATCCTTTACAATCCACAACATGTATGCCTTATGATCATCATTGTACCCTCTGATCATCATCTTTTTTCTCTTTGGATCTAACTTGGTTCTCTTTTCATCTGGAATCCAAGTGTAGGCAATAGAACCAAAGACTTTAAGATGGATGACTTTTGGCTTTCTTCCAAACCATGCTTCCTCTAGAGTCTTTTGCTTCACTACCATCGTTGGAGATCTATTCAGTAAGTATATTATTGTGAACACTACCTCGGCCCAAAACCTATTAGAAACACACCTATTATGCATCATACACTTGGCCATCTATGTGATAGTGTGGTTTTTCCTCTCAACCACTCCATTCTGTTGTGGAGTGTAAGGTGTAGTGAATTGTCATTTGATCCCATGTTTAGCACAAAAGTTATTGAATTATTTGGAACAGAATTCGCCGCCATTATCAAACCTAAGAGAGGTAATGTGACAACCTAACTCTTTTTCTCTAAAGATTTTGAACTTTTGAAATTCATTAAACACTTTAAATTTCAATTTCAAAAAATACACCCACATTTTCCTACTATAATCGTCAACAAACAAAAGCAAATACCTGGCCCCGTTGATTGATGTCATGTTCATTGGTCCACAAATGTCTGCATGAAACAGTTGAAGGACTCTCTATGTTGTCCACGCTTGTCCTTCATCAAATAGCACTCTGTGTTGGTTCCTTGACTGGCAAGCTCCACAAACTCCCCGAATCTGCTACTGAATGTTCGAAAGTCCATCTACTAGATTCTCTCGTGCCAACTAAGAGAGGTAGGTTAAGTTGAGGTGCTCATACCTATGATGCCATAGCGTACTCATATTTGATGCACTCTTAGTTGCTAGTGCATGCTCTCTGACTTGTCCAGTATCCACCAGTCTGAACAATCCATGGTCCTCAACACCAAGAGCAACAATATTCTCGGTTTTCTTGGTCTCCTTGTCAACTATGTAGCACTTGTGATTGCTAAAGTTGATATCTAGTTGGGGGTTGTGCCACATAATCTAACTAACCGAAAGTTGATATCTAGTTGGGAGTTGTGCCACATAATCTGACTAACCGAAAGTAGATTAAGCTCCATACCTAGCACATAGTATACATTGAGGAAGATTAACATTTTTCCTCCAAAGGAAATCTGCACATTTCCTTTTCCAACAACTATATACTCCTCCCCACCACCAAAGATCATTGAATCCTTGGAAGAACGAGGCATGTACTCTATGAACCAGTGTTGCATGTTGGTGAAATGACATGATGCACCTGAATTGATAAACCAAGCAGAAGACCTAGGTTGATTTGCTTGTGTCGTGGCCATAAATGCATAGAAGGTTAACTCCTCTTAATGCTCTGCAACATGAGCCTACTGTCGAGGCCCTCCCTAGTTGGTTTTCTGGTCAACGAAACTCTTTCTGCAATGCTTCTTCATATGGCCCTCCTTGCCACAATAATGGCATTTAATGGTCTTTTGATCCTTGGTGACATCCTCACTTTTGCTCTATCCTTTCTTATTGGCCCATTTGCCTTTCCCCTTTAATTTGGTAGCAAAGTCCTACTCGGAACCCTTTGTGTCACTACTACTACCAAATCGTTTCTTCCATCTATCCTGTTGTAAGAGCTTATTGCAAACCTCATCAAACTTCAAGTCAACATTTGTAGAAGTGATGTTCAAGGTCTCAATAAAGTGCTCGTAAGCACATGGTAAACTTTTTAGTGTGATTACCACCATGTCTTCCTCCTCCATCTTCCGACCAATGGCCATCAACTGTTCTCGAATATCTTTGATCTTGAACAAATTCTCCTGGAGGAATGCATGCTCATCCATCATCATCGAAAACAACATGTTCTTTAGGAAAAAGGCTCTACCCTTGTTCGATGTATCATGCAAATCCTTCAAATGTTTCCAAATTGCCAAGGAATTTTTCCATGTCTGGACCTCTAAAAGTATCTCCTCTGTCAAGGACAACTTAATCAATATCACAACTTCTTTGTCTTTCTCATCATACTTATCTTGGTCTCTACTTGTAATTGTAGGCTAAGTAACTTTACCAAGGATAGTATCCACCAGGCACATGTACTGAAAAATGGTCAGCATCTGTTGCTTCCATTTGTTGGAGTTCTTGCCTGTGAACCTCTAACTCCCTTCCATCGTGATGTTGGGTAAAGATGCCATAGATGAAGGTTAAAAATAACCCAATAATAGAGTCGCAATTCCCTTGAACCGATACCTTATCTCTGTTGTGCTTTTCTCATCTGTAACCAAAAATTCTACTCTCTTTTTCTGAAATGGAACAAAAGCTAGGGCATGAATTTGCGATATGATGTGTAAACAACAAAATCTCGCTAAATATGAAGGCTAAATAAAGTAGTTATGCATTCCAAATCTGGTCTAAAGCCCCCAAAACTCAATTGTTCAGTCACTTTCAGTTCATACATACTCACTTTCTGTCATGATACCATTTCAACTTTCATAGCACATATGCACAAAGCAAAACACATGACAAGAATTTCTCACAAAATATATTGATGTCATAGTGTACAATAGCATGAATTTAAGGTACAAAATTTGCTTTAAATTTACTTACTGAAGATAAGGACAAACCTTAAACCAAGAATAGACTAACCTAGAATAGACAATTATTATCACAATATTTTGCTCGTCTTTCCAACATGAGCACGCTACCATATCTGATATCACATGCCTATTTTTTGCAAACTAGGGCACCCATCTCCACGAGGACACAAAGGAATACCCATTCTTAGAATGGGACTGCTCGACAGTCCAATCTAGAAACCCAGATTCATATTAATAGATTCCTTTAATCGGCCTGAAATATTAGGACAGTCACTACCGGTTGTTTTCGAGCTCCTCCCAGGGCCACCCAACTAGGGCCTCTCAGCCCTAAAAACTCCCCTAGCAACATCATTAATTAGTCTATCAATGCCCCCATAGTGATTGATGCAATAGCAAATACTTCTTCTCCACTCTATGGTCTTTTCTCTTTTCCTAATGATATATAGTGACTCTCTTTTCTTTATATGTTGTATTACTTTATAACTTGTATCCTTATATTTTTTAGATTTCAAGAGTCGCCTTTTGCACTCCTATTTTCACTCCTATAGTTTATTGTCACTAATTGTACTTCCTAGTCCCATTGACCTACTCTTTTGGTTATTCGTGGACATTATTAAAATAATTTTATCTTAGGTTATCTATAATTACCATTACTATTCTAAAGATTTCTAGGTATGTGATGCTCTACCTTCAATTGGAGATAAAATGCAATGTTTCCAGACAACCTAAAGGGGAAATGTTGTCAAGGGTAGGCAAAGCATCCATAGAGATTTTGCATGGGAGCAAGCCTATTCACATAGACATATGGTATGAAAAAGCGAAAAAATGCCAAACATATTGGCATCATTTTTTTATCCAAGGTTCCCAACAAATGCACAAAATGCAAAGCAAAGTAAAGCAATTTATCTCTTGCTACAGGTAAGTTGAAAACAATGTTGTATATGTCGTGTCGGGGAAAGTGTCGGCGAGGGTCCAGAATATAACTTCTCGGCGACATCGACGGAAAATGTCAAAATAGATTGGCAAGACCTCAAAAAAATACAAA
>CBVK0102278089.1:0-14917 GCA_900067695.1 Picea abies | reverse complement strand
TGAGCAAAATTTGCATATTTTGTCTCTAATGGTTTGGAATCATGGTTTGAAAGCTTTAAAATAATTTTTTTTCATTAAAATTTAATTATTTAATGTAATTTTTAGTGAACCGAGTCATTGAAATCAGATCGGTCCGAGTAAATCCGAGTCCGAGCCGATGTCTGAGTTGATAGGTGACCAAGTAGATGTCCGAGTCCAAGTTTAAAAACTGTGTGTGTATGTGGTTGTCATCTAAGAGAAATTTCTGGGCTAATGTGTGAATTGAAAAAGTATCTATGCTTGACCCTTTTCAATGCACAAGAACGCTACGTCGTACACCAATTTGAGGAGATCGAAATATGTAGATTTATACACACAAGGTCATTGTGGATGGTGGAGAGGCACTTGAATGCATTGAAGGCTTTTCTTAGACAAAGATTATGTCCTGAGGACTTTATGGTTGAGGGCTATATGGTATATTAATCCTTTGTGTATAATAGTGATTATCTTCTTGGAGTAGCATCATATATAATTGTACCTCAAATTTGGGATTTATTCCATTAACAAAATTGAAGGGGAGGTTTTGTTGGGGAAAGGTAGAATGAGGAAAGTGAAATGTGAGTCGACAAAGAGCTATAATAGTTTAAAATAGTTTTTATCATTGTACTAATTGAATTTTTGTTCGTCCTAATTCAATTGTTATTTTTTTATACAAGTGGTATAAACAAAAATTTCTGTTTTTTCATAATGTCTTGTAGTGTGTAATTTCTTAATTTTTTCTATATGTACTTTTATATGTGCCACTAGAAAAACCTTTGTAGGTTTATTAGTTTCTTAGGGATCAATGATATTAGAGCGATGGTCTCCTCATGTCAAATTTGTCATGTGTCTGGGGTACAATATACCATGTGTTCATCCTATACAATATAATCCCTTCACTAAAGTGGTAGTTTATGTCTTCCTCTACACATTTCGGAATTGGCCTTTCCAAAGAAATTGTGGGACTACCACTAAATATGAATGTATGCCTCTTGAAATGATAAATTCAAAATTCTGTTTTTCTTAGCATGGCAAAAAAGTCTTTGGTTGTAACATACAAACGAAATCAATAAATCCTCATAAGAAATGTCATGGTACTTGTTCTCAAAAGCAAAGGCCTTTCTTTGTGAGGGAAATATACTCTGGTTTTAGATAAAAGAAAAGGTATCTTAGATATCAACCAAAGGAGAATAAGAACAAGAAGATTGATTAAAAGAAAGTTATTTGTTTTAATTGAAAGAGGTTTGGTCATTATGCAAATGATTGTCCAAACAAAGATAAAGCTTTTGGTAGAGTGAAGGCTTTACTAGTAGATCCTAAATTTTATTGCTTCTGATTATATCTTATTTAAAAATGATGAACAGTTTTTCATTTTGGAGGATTGCATCCCTCAACTTATCATAAGTATGGCCCTTGTATCCAAGGGCCAACAAGAACAATAACATCCCATATTTCCTGGCAGACCGGATAGTTCTTCAGCAATACTAAAAGGTATGTCAGCCCCCAGAAATGCACACAGCCCTATGTGTGTTTGCCTATTTATATCGTTTTTCAATAACCAAAGAGATGAAAGGCTGTACCCTAGGTTTGGTTATTGGAACAAAGAACGGTGATGCAGTTCCTGTAGAAGATGAAGCAGTTGATCCCATCTTACTTCCCAACCTCCTCGATGTGCTTGTAGCCTGTAGGTGTCCTTGCAACTCCACCTACTGCAACTTCAAGTAATAGAGCCTCAAACATCTTTGCCTGGGATTCTTGCAAGTTAACATTTTAAATGGTAAATCCCTTTGAATAGAACCTTGGGGTAACTTGCATTAGACCTTGTTACAATTCTCATCAACAAGCTCCACATGTGCAAAACACATCCAATTCCTTTAGGATGCTGGTGGAAGATAAATGCAAGCTAAGGAAAAAATTATTGTTGGTTTGCAAAAGTAGTGGACCATGAAATTTAATGGAAACTAAAGCTAACAATTTTGAACTAATCAACACAATGCATAAACTTGCAAAAACATACCTATCCTTGTTTCACAAATCTGCAAAAAGAAAGAGCAAAAGCATAGCTGGACTGCGCAAGAAAACCAGATGGAAATTTTTGCCTGATCCACGTACAGTTTTTTTTCACGGATTAATCTCAACACATTTGATACTAAGTCTGATTTAGTTGAAAGTTGGTACATCACATCACTGTCCCTGAAATTTTCTGCTCGTTGAATATGATAAAGTGACAATACAATGCGTTTTATCTGCCAATACTCTTAATGATAGTATTTAAGGAGTATTGCCAGGTATGAGGCATTGATGGTTTACTCGCCTTTAAGTAGTAATGGTAAATGACACAGCCATTCATTTATTATCAAGGTATTAGTATTACTTTTAAATAACAGAAGCTAGCAAATACTTGCATTTTAAAGAGCTTTGGATAGGCAATCTTGAGTGACTCCACTGAATTCTTCTTGTGAGCATTCTTTATGCTAATTATCTAATGTTACCTTCAATAATTATGTAAAAAAGGATGTCGAGTCTTTCTAATAAGTAATATTTCTTTTTAACAATTACACCTTGATAATCTAGATTCAAGAACACATTCCTAATTTTTTTCTTATTGTTTTTACATTCTGTTATGCAAGGTTGATTTTTGAATTGTGTCCTATGCCACAAATTTTTAAATATGCAAGTAATTACAGGGGGCATGAGAAAATGTAAATTTGAATGGAGAAAGTATGAAAAATAGTGGTCTGTTATTGACTGATTTTGGAAGTATCAATTGTGATGTCATGTTGTAAATGTAGATTGTTCATTTTCGTTGCCTGGATAAGCCAAAGGAAGACGAATTTTGTCTTGAACTGTAAGTACGTTTAATTCATTGTACTCTATGGTCTTCTTGTTTTTGAAATTTTTGCATCACCGTTTTAGTGTTTGTTATGCTTGATTAATAACTTAATGTCACATGTCAAAACTCTAATTATGATTACTAAGTTGTTTTACTAAAATGTTGCAGATCAAAACTCTGTACATATGATGATGTTGTGGAGAGAGTTGCACAGCAACTTGGACTAGATGATCCTTCGAAAATCAGACTTACATCACACAATTGCTATTCTCAGCAACCTAAACCCCAACCTATTAAGTATCGTGGTGTGGATCACTTATCTGATATGCTACTTCACTACAATCAGGTTTAAATGCATATAGTTAGCACTTATTTGGATTTCACTTAATACTCCAGTTCAACACTTGTGGGTTTGAGCATACTGTTTGCTTTATTATGTATCTAATTTCGTGCTAATTTCTAGTACAGTCTTCTGATATCTTGTACTATGAAGTCTTGGACATACCACTCCCAGAGTTGCAAGGGTTAAAATCTTTAAAAGTAGCTTTTCATCATTCAACAAAAGATGAAGTGAGTAACGGCAAACTTAATACATTATTGGAATAATAAGATAATTTCAGAGGCAATAACTGGCTACATAATATAATGATTGTTTTCCTGTAAATTACAGGTATCTGTTCACAGTATACGATTGCCCAAACAAAGTACTGTTGGGGATGTTATTAATGAGCTGAGGACAAAGGTATGTGGACACTCTTGATATTGCAGGTTTGGCATGTGATAAAAAAATTGTTGCATGCCAGTGTGCAGTTGCATCCTAGTCTTATAAAGGTCATATAGGGAGTTTCTAATAAAGATTGCGAGTTCAATACAGTTGTGTATAGTCAATTGTGATTGTATGTTTGCAGCAACAAATTGTAGAAGTGTGAGGGGTGCATATATTTGGCTTCTGCAATTCTTTTATTTATCACTTCCCATATCTCAATAAGAGAATTCTGTTACTGGATATTCTGGAAATCTTTTTACATTTTATTCTCTTGAATGTTTATGGTATAACAAGTTATAATTGATTTTTCTTTTGTTGGGATGTTGTGTTTCATGTGTGGTATTCTATTGTCTTAAAAAGGTTGAGCTGTCGAACCCTACTGCGGAAATTCGATTACTCGAGGTCTTTTATCACAAAATTTACAAGGTTAGTTTTGGATGTGTTTTGTTCACGTATTGACAACAATATGGGCTTCGTCTACCATGTTTTAAGATGTACAGTTCTATTATTTGATCCGGGCGGCAATATTTTTATGTTTCCGTGTGACAGATTTTTCCACTTAATGAAAAGATTGAGAACATAAATGATCAGTATTGGACATTGCGAGCAGAAGAGGTATTCCCATGTGCATTATAGCCAAATACTCATGATGCTCCTTTTATCCATACAGTTGTATCTGGCAATATGAATGTATTTCTCATATTCTTTTCTGTGTAAGTTTGGAGAAAAGCTAGTAACCATGATTTCATAACACAGATCCCAGAAGAGGAGAAGAATCTAGGTCCTCATGACCGTTTAATCCATGTTTATCATTTTACAAGAGATGCATCCCAGAATCACATGGTAAACCTAATTTAGCATTGTTTTTTCTATATGGATATCCTGTATTTTAGAACTTCTTGTGACAAGGTCAATCTTTGTTGTAACTGATTATTTGATCTACTCATAATGACATAAAACAGGTCCAAAATTTTGGAGAGCCTTTCTTTCTGGTTATTCGGGAAGGTGAAACTTTATCAGATGTTAAAGAAAGAATCCAGAAGAAGTTGCAGGTTCCTGATGAAGAATTTTCCAAAGTAAGATTTTCCTGTTATCGCAATCCAGTGAAAATTTTTACTGCCACATTACAGTATGGGTCAATTGATTATTTCTCATACGCTAATTCGAAATATTAAATATGGACCTAACATTAGTTTTCCTGGAACAGTGGAAGTTTGCATTCCTCTCATTGGGTCGCCCAGAGTACCTTCAGGATACAGATGTTATTTCAAGTCGCTTTCAGGTGAAGCTTTGTGTTTCTCATAAAATGTTATTTTCAATGTAGTATCTGGAAATCACAAACTAGAATTTTGATTTATTGAATCTTGGGCTTATTTCCTAAAGCGGAGAGATGTCTATGGAGCTTGGGAGCAATATCTTGGATTGGAGCATTCAGATAGTGCACCCAAACGATCTCACCAAACCAATCAGGTAAAATTTGCAAGGCAAAATATTTTTAAATTGTAGGAGCCTGACAGTGTTTTGCAATAGATTGTTCATAATATTTGTTCTGGCAATAGTTTCTTCTTGTGAACTGTTAAATTCCTAACCTATTCTTTCTTGGCAGAATCGTCACACTTTTGAAAAGCCCGTAAAGATATACAACTGAAAGCAAAGCTAAAACTGTGATTTATATACTCGGATTGGGAAAGAGAGAATTGTACCATTTATAGTTAGTTGCCTCCATTTTGTACTTGGGAAAGTCAATGTAGTCATCTACGATGTAATGAATAGAAGTCTGTGTCTCTATATTTGCTGATGGCATATATCTTGCTTGTCAAAGTTATAGAAAACAATGTCTTGTTTGAGTCCCCAATTAAAGAACTCAGATTCAGATCAGTGTTAGGCCAGCCGATTTTTATGCGCAACTATATTTTCATGTCAGATCTGCTGACTGGTGGTATCCAGTTATTTCTTAGATTATATGTTAGTCTAAATTGAAAACTCTGCTTACCATGCCTTGAAACATGGTTTGCAATATCCAGGATGTTGTCAGCAGCATAATTTATGGTATTGATAGCCCGCCCTACAGTGAGCAACTATGTAAGCTAAGTTGTGCATAGCACATTTTGGAGAGTTCTCCAAGCTGGTTTCATTTTGTAGGATCTTCTGAGGCCACTTCTCAATTTTGTTGTAATGTAATGTTACAATCTGGAAATTGTTCAGTCTTGTATGAGGAAGCTGCAGATTGTGACATATTGTTTGCCTTTTTAATGCATTATTGCATTATTTGTGATGGAAATCAGCTATTTTATACTCTAATTTTGTCTACCCGTTTTGCTAGCTATGCTTAGCTGTTACTTATTTAGATTTAGATTTAGCATCGACTTCTCTTTTGCTGTTCTCTTTTCTGGGAGATGCATTATGTACCTACTTAACCGTTAGTGCATGTTGTACTTTCGAGTTCCATTGACCAATTTTGGTCATTCTAATAAAATTTTCTATTCTGATATTGTAGGATATTAGGATATGTTCTTTGTTGTGAATATTGTGGGCTATACTCGGAACTGATGATCAGAAGATATTGAGCATTTTTTTTTCTCTCCAACTAGGTATTTTCCAAAAGCAGGAACCGTACTACAAAAACAGAACGTGAGATTTCTTGCACGTCATCAGTCAGTTCCTAATATAATTTTAGCTGTGGACAGATATGATCCAAACATTTATTAGAGAGTAAAGCATAACAAAAATGTGGCATTCTAGTTTGAAAAATATGCAGAAAAAGATTGGAAGAGTACAAGAAAAAATGCTAAATCGAATTGATTTTCCGAAAAGCTCCGAGGGAGGAGAATTTTAGACCAGACATTTATTTGATCATAGAAACTTTAAAAAGATATAAACATAGAGCTTATGGATTTGGACTTGCTTAGACTATTGGGAGTACAACTATAGCAATTCAATAAGGTCCAAATCAAAATAAGTCCTTCCTTTTTGAAAAAAATTTGGGGACATTTTTCGACTTTGTATTAGAGGCAGGCATTATAATATCCTTGACAAATAAAATACTCCTAAAGTACCCTTAAATAGATTTAGTAGGATGTACAAATAAATCTGATCAAAGCATTCAAATACAATCAAAATCATGCCAAAGAGTTCATATTTTTGCTTTAGATTGTTATTTCGTCATTGAAAATAGCTTCAGCAATTAAAATAAATGAACCAATTGGATTATCGTTATAGTTGGGAAATGTCAGAATAAATGAGCCAATTGGAATATGATTATAGTTGTTGGGAAACGAAAATAAATGAACCAATTGGAATATCATTATAGTTGGGAAATGTTAGAATAAATGAGCCAATTGGAATATGATTATAGTTGTTGGGAAATGTTAGAATAAGAGTGCTGATTGGAATATCGTTACAGTTGATGGAAAATAATAAACCATCTAATTGGAATATCATTAGAGTTTATGCGAAAAGATTAATACCTTTTTCTTAAGATTAGGGATATTGGTAACTGGATAGAGTGACTTAATAAACCATCTAATTGGAATATCATTAGAGTTTATGCGAAAAGATTAATACCTTTTTCTTAAGATTAGGGATATTGGTAACTGGATAGAGTGACTTGGACTAGGCACACGATCAAATCGACTAGCTGCCACTATACCCTAGGATATATGCAATAGCATGCAAGTCAAGTGGGGGGTGCCTATTCTTTCGGTCAAGCCACTTTAGGGTAACTTGATCATTATCGACCAACTTGTGACACCCCACCATTCAAAATTAATATTTTATTACATATTTTTAGGAGAATCTAAAGAACAACTTTTCTAGCGCATGCGATTAAGCTTGAGTATAAATTTGGGTATAAGTGTAATGTTAAATATTCTTAATTATCACACAACAATAGTCACTCTTGAAATAGTGAACTTATAATCATTAATAAGTTTATAACCTAACAAATTAGTTGTAGGGGCTCAACATGAGCAATATGCTCATATGTTCTTGTTTCATGAGGCATGTCCTTCTAAATTGGTTAGGTACTGGTTATAAGTGAACAACCAATTGTCAATAGGGTTTAGGTCGGGTGGTTGTGAGGAATATTTGATAACCTCCCCACCCAGGTTCAATTCTTGCTAGTGAAATGTTGAGCTCTTAACGAGTATGTTATTGTAATGACTTTGAGCCTTGTTGATTGACCTTGTGTCTTGAAGATTCTAGGGTTTAGGGTACCATCCTAGAAATGAGGGAAAGTACTTGGGGGGTTTCCTCCAAACGTTTAATCTGGAAAAAAAAGTTAACAACCAGTTGATGATTACCATACATCAAATGTATATTTGTTGAATTGATTTGATGGGGTCTATCCATTAGCTTCCTCATTGGATTTTTCTAGTACTCGATCAACCCTTCCAAATCCATGCCCTTGAGAGAAATCAATTGGACTTCTCATCAATGTTGACATTTAGTGGATGCAATCATTGATTTGTGAATACAATGGATACTCTGTCAATACATACAAGATTGATACATTTTTATAAAGGTTTTAGATGGTTGAATTTAGTGATAAATTGTTTTCTTTCCAATTTTGATAGTAAATAACATTTTGGTTATATGTGTTTATGCTTTTGAGCATCCATTTTTACAATATAATATAGATCTTGAAGGTATATGCTAAGAGCATTTTTTAACAAAGCAAGAGGACATCAATTTAGTTTACATTGGTGCAACATTGAAACATTTAGAGGATGTATTTTTTAACAAAAATTGTTGGATGAAACTTATTTATGCCTACAACAACCAACCATCCTTTGTACATTTAGATGTGTAAGAAAATAATAAAATAGTAGTTATAGATATTGATTTTCTTGGGTTAGAAATATCCTTCGGAACATTTATTTTTAGTGTCATATCGTAGCAATGATTGATTGATTTGTTTCCAGACATAATTAAGGACAAGACACAACTTCAAAGATTTTTGGGTTGCATCAACTATGTTGCACCATTTTATCTATATATTGTTGATGATAGAAAGTTTCTCAATCAAAGATTGAAGAAATCCCCTCTTGCTTCAACAAGAGCTGAAATAGATGCTGTCAAGAAAATCAAAGAAAATTGTTGTCACCTTCCTCTTAAATTGTGAAGTGATGGTATAAAAATGTCTATATTAATGCTAATGATGAGCATTGGGGAGTCTTCCTTATATAACCTATCCCAAGGGTTTAAGGAGATATAAATTTGCCTTTGGATCATAAAGTGGAGCACAACTCATAATTTAAGCCATTATTAAAAGAATTAAAATCTTTATGATTTTTGTGATTGTGAGTTCAAAAGAATTTTCTTAGCATTTAACATGAAGAATATGCAAAGGTTTTTAACATCCAAAAATACAAGGCATATTGGATATAACATGGTAATAAGATGGAGTATTTGGTTATGAAGCTTTTATATAAAGTTTAAGCACACTAAAGGCAAGAAGAATGCTCTCTCTAGTTTTCTAACTAGAGAATTTAATATTCCTATCTAGGTGGTAAAAATGATTATATAGCTGACACTCACAGGGGAAAAATCAAGCAAGTGTGATCGATATATTCAGTAGAATGGAGCAAGATAAAAAATGACGTTCATAGTCTATCTCGCTTGTAGGATTAAACAAAGTTTTGTAGAAGTGCTTATGTTAGAGAAATAGACATACAAGTATAACTATTATGATAATACAAAAGAATGGCACCAAAAACAATATTGCACTACCTACATTGCTACTGTCCTATTGATTCAGTAAGAGTTTATTTATAATTTTGTCATCCTTTTATAGATCGAGATGAATGTTCTTCCTTCCTCAACTTCATCAAGTTTCATAAGGAATTAAGAATTGGATTTGATTGTCAACTAATTGTTGGACATCCAATAAGGAACTACATGCATGACATATTCATTCATAAGTTCGTTCCTTGCAAATATGATAATTTGCAAAATAATGAATTGATTATAGTTTTGCATTCTGATCTATTGCTTCATTTGTAGAATAATCTTTGTTTTAAATTTAGAATAATCTCGGAAGCCAACCGATTCATCCATATTGATCAACAATCAAATACCAAGATTGATTTATATAAGATAAAAATATTTAAGTAGTTTCCTTGTTTTTGTTATAGTTTCTTTTGAAGATTGCTTTTAGTATCGTATTATGTAAACTTTTATAGAAGATAAATATCCTTCAAATTATGATTCATATAATGAAGGATTTGCTAGCATAGATGGACATTCAATGGGGAAGGATGTGGGCCCTTGTACATAAAAAACTATGTTGGCCAGATTGTTTCCAGTGGTTTTGCATAAGTCTAGGCGAGTCTATAAATATTCTACTTAATCTCACATGAAGGTTTGTTTCGGGAGTTGACCGAGTTGTGTAACTTATGATTGCTTTGCTTATCAGGGGGTAGTCCAGGAGGATTCTTGTGTTAGCCCCTTACAGATCAATGATATGAGTAGATGGTGTTCCACATCATACAGGCTCACATGGGACCTTGGCGATTTTACCACTTATGGACATGTCTGAGAGAGTTTCTGACGCAGACCCCCTACTCTCCCTCGGTGTTGCACGACCTCCTGTTCTAGGATCGTTCAAGAAATTGAGTCAGATCGACTCCTCAGGTCCCTGCTAGACCTCGAATTGACGAACTTACCCAACGAGATCTACGTTTTTCGTCTTTCCAACAACCAACGACTGTGATCCTCTTCGGGACTCCGACCTTCGCGAATTTCGAGCGTTACAACACCTTTTTCTTCCGAACTGATTTGTACTCGGAGCTCCAGATCAAGCACCACGTGCTCCTCTTGATCGACAGTTGAGATCCGTTCTTAACTCCACTTTGGACGACTTATAGTCCACGCTCCTCTGCGTTCTTTCTCTCGAAGTATCAATCCTCCGAAGTGACAGATCTTCCGCCACGCGTCCTGTTCCAATGGATGAGTCTAATGAACTTCGACGCTTCGGCCTTCGGGAGTTCTCGTGCCTTCACTCTTCACTTTCCTCCAGAGTAAATCTCCACTCTCCATGTGTCCCTCCGTTCATCAACATCTCTTATTGGCTCTAGCCTTCAGGACTTGCGACGCTCGAGACTCTATTCTCGCTTCCCTTCGAAGTGTACTGTCTCCAAAGTGAGGGATCCTCCGACACCTGTCCCCCTTGATCCAACAACTCAAATGAATTCTGACGCTTCGACCTTTGGGAGTTCTGTCTCTTCCAACTCCACTTTCCTCCAGAATGACTTTCTCTGAAGTGGCAGATCTTTTGACACTTGTCCACTATTGATGGACGACTTTGATGAACTTCGACGCTTCGGCCTTCGAGATTTCTTGCACCTTTAGACACCAATTCCTCCAAAGTGAATTTTCTCCGGAGTGCAAGATCTAGCGACACTTGTCCTTGCAGGGTCAACGACCATATCTATCTTCGACTCTCGTTGACTTCAGGAGTTCTCTACCCTTCTGCACTCATCTCCTCTGGAACGCAGGATCTCCCGCCACGTGTCTCCGACTGATGGACGATTGAGATCTTCTTCGCTACTCCGGACTTTGGGGATTTTCAAAGCACCACACTTCAAATCTTCTGGAGTGATTTTCCTCCGAAAAAGAGGATCCACTGACACACGTCTTGATCAAATAGATGATCTAGATTTACTCCGTTCCTTGTTGACTTCGAGAGTTCTTCAACCTCGTTCACCTGCTTCCTCCCGCAGTGTTAAACCTCCGGACTTTTAAATCTCTCGCCACGTGTCCTTCGCAACGGATGGTTGCGATCTACTCCGCTCTTCGGAGCTTCGAGAGTTTTTCACACTCCACGACTGAAATCTTCCGGAGTGCTATTCCCCGGAGCTTCAGATCTATTGACACATACCTCCTGGCGATCAATGACCAAGATCTACTCCAAACATCGACGATCTTGCTCTCTCCTTGTCTGCAAACTCCCAGAGTGCTTCTGCTCCGGAGTTTCAGATCTTTCGCCACTTGTCCCTCTGGATGATGGACGATCCCTGTCCCCTTCGGGACTTCGGCGAGTCCTCTCTCCTGTGCACTTAAAGGGATTAGAGTCCGTCCACTTTACCTGGATCCGACGGATGTCGATCCTTCGCGCTCAGGTCCAACGACTGGGATCTTTTCCTCCTCTCTGTGCACTCCACATCTATTCTTGACTCCGATCTAACGGTCCAGATGTACTCTTCGCAACTGATCCAGTGGCTGTTCTCGTTCCTCCTTCTGAGCTTATGCTTTCTCCCAAATTGGGAAAAATTAAAAGTATTCAAAGGTTGCCATCTTTGAACCTTCTCCTGCGAGCCCGATTGCTTGGGTCTTGACTTGCGCTTCTCCTCCCGAGCTTTCGAACTTGAAACAAGTTCACTTCATGCGCTCACCTTGCGCTTGTCTGAGTCTTCATACGTTCTCAACATTTTTCTAAGTGTTGACCCCATGCACTCTATGCACCCGCTCAACGCACTCCTTGCTCAACTTACAAAGTATTCAATAACTCTAGATGTGCGTTCTCTACACAAGCTTTCCTCTAAAGTCTTCAGTAACTCTGAGGCTCCTTTTGAGTCTGTGATTGTCCTGGTGTGTGCTTTTGGCACATTCTCTCCTAAACTCTTGACAAAGTTCAGTTACGCACTCCTTGCGTTAATTAACAGAGTTTCTCTACTCAAGTGTGCACTCTTTGCACGAGCCTAAAGAACCCAAAACTCTCAACAAACTCACAGATAGGGGATTCTATCTTTCTCCTGCAGATGAAAACTATTCATACATATACGACATACATAAACACATAGATATCATTCATGAACATTCAAAACACACAGAAAACCTCATATGTAGGAAAAACTGCTTTTCTATTAACATGAATGTCTGATTACAATATGTGTATAGAGACTGGACTACAACAAAGTCTCAATTTTTTCTCCTCTCCTACTCCTGAGCTTTTAAGCTTCTCAGGGTCTAATTCCTAACTCTTGACTCTTCCTGTTGCCTCGAATGGGCATCTCCCTTTTCTTTACAAGAGGGCTACTCGAGCTATCACTTCTCATCAAAGCNNNNGATCATCCAGATCATAATCAAACCTAGATCAACTTACAGTGAACCATAATGACGACTCTATCCACAACCTGTACAAGGTATGGCTTGACTTTACTCAACCTGACAACATAAATCTGTATAGGATCATATTTCAAATTTAAAAATGGGAGGGTCAATGCCTCTCCCTTTCTCCAATGCGCGCCTATGTGTTGGCTTGCTAGCGCATCTGCTGAGGTGGAAAGATTCTCCTGCATCATACTCCACTGCTGCAAAAAATTCATGAGCTTCTTCTCATGAGCTCCCCAACGCTGTTGAAATCCTCATGGATCCCAAATTTCTTCTTGGATCTGTCCTCCTGCTCACTTGCTATGCTGCTGCTGTTGCTGTTGTAGGTTCTCCCCTATTCAACTTCCTCTTGCTGACACCTCTGTTGATCTCACCATGAACTCCCTGATTTATTTTTTTTCTCTGTCCAACTTGTCTATTAGCTGGCTCCCTCCATGCAGTCTGCTCTGCTACACTTCCTTCTCTCCATACTCATCAATGGGAAGATCAACCTGATCTCCCATGCTTTCTTCATCTCCTGTGGCATTAGCTTGCCATTCTATTGCAGACTCCAATTCTGCAGTCTCCTTACTTAGCTGTTGCTCATCTATCTCCTCTAACAGAATGGCTTCTGCCCGCTTCTCTGCTGGCACCACTCCAACTTTATCCTGCTGCTTCTATCTCCTCTAACAGAATGGCTTCTGCCCGCTTCTCTGCTGGCACCACTCCAACTTTATCCTGCTGCTCCTTAGGCTGGTATTCTCCTCCATCTTCCTCCAACTTAACCTGTTGGATGTGTCTGCTTTGCACCATCACCCTTTTCTCTAGGGCTTCAAATTATTCACATAGATCAACAAAGCCCATGCTGTCTGTTTCCTCTTCTCCTGTAGGGTTTAATTCTGTAGTCATCTCATATTCAGATTCCTGGCTGAAAATTTTGAGCCATTCTGTTGAATGCTCTTCTGCTTCCCCTATGTGGGTAGACTTCAACATCTGCTCCATTTCCTCCTTTATGATAGTCTCCGCTGGCTTCCCTTCTTCTGCTACATCTGCAACACATATGTTGGCCTCTGCTTGGTTGTTTGGGAGGAATATTTTGATTCCTCCAATGATCAAAATGCACTTCTGATCCTCCTCTTTGATGATGGAAGTATTAACTTCTCATCATCTTCATTCACATGGTCTACAAACCCACATGAATCTTCATACAAATGAGGCCTTTCATTTGCCTCCCTGCCACCTGCCAACATTCCTTGTTGATATGAACTCTCCTTTGAGCTCCTGAGACTTTCAGACAATATTATTTTACTTCCCTTTCCCACCTGAAATTCTAGGATTTCTCCCCTGCCCTCTTGGTAGTCTATGTTATCTTCAACTAATCCCACCTCATTTCCCACCTCGCAATATGAATTTTCACTGCTTCCCTCCTGACAGAATATGATATACTCAATTGATCTCATCTCATTTCCCACTTGGCAATATGAAAATTCATCTCTGTCCTCTTGGCAGTTTATGAGACCTTTAACTGATGTCCCTTCCTCATCACTGAGGGTTTTTCCAACTTCTGGCTCACAAATGAAAACCAAATCCTCGTTTGTGTCATAGCGGTTTTCAACATGCCTCGATCACCTTTTCAACACTTGTTGTTGTCCTCTAGCCAACAACTTTTGGACATGCCACTTTACTTTCCTCTTCAAAGGCGATTCATATGTCCAACCTCGTGTTGCTCACTGCATCTTCAACATCAACTTTTCTATCTCTTCTCTGGTCTCCTCGAGCTCTTTGTCCATCTGTTGACGATCTTCTCCTTGACCACCCTTATGGCCTTCAATAACCATCTTTCCTCTGTCTTCAACCCACCTGGCATCTCCAATTTTCTCCTACAACCCACCTAGCTATCTATTGACTGTTGCACACTTACAAACAATCACACACAAAGCATCACCACTCTGTCTACATAAGAAAATTTTTGTTCTGATACCCTTTGACGATATTAGATTATCTCCTTTGTCTCCTCTCTCCTTTTCCTACTGCCTACAAACAAAATTAGGCTCTAATACCACTTGACAGTATCAAACTATCTCCTCTGTCTCCCTTGTCTGTTGTCTGCAAACAAAATTAGGCTCTGATACCACTTGACACAGACCCCGACCCCCTATTCTCCCTCAGGGTTGTGTGACCTCCCGGTCTAGGATCATTCAAGAAATTGA
>CBVK0102278088.1:0-25140 GCA_900067695.1 Picea abies | reverse complement strand
TGAATAAATTGAACATCATGCACTAGCTCTCTTTTGCTAGGCCCCTATCCTTCATATGACCTCGGGATTTGACTCGGGGATAACCTTGAAAGGCGCTTCGAAACTTCGAGCTTCAATCCTTTTGGCTGCAGTTGAAGCCGTCTTACCCGAACCCCGAACCAACGAGCTTACCCAATGAGATCTACGTTTCTCGTCTCTCCAACAACCAATGATTGTGATCTGCTTTGGGACTCTGGCCTTCGCGACTTCCAAACATTACAACACCTTTTTCTTCTGAAGTGCTCCATACCCGGAGCTCTAGATCAAGCGCCAAGTGCTCCTCTTGATCGACGATTGAGATCCGTCCTTTACTCCGCTTCAGATGACTTATAGTCAACGCTCCTCTGCGTTCTTTCTCCCGGAGTATCAATCCTCAGAAGTGACAGATCTTCTGCGATGCGTCCTGTTCCAATGGACGGCTCTGATGAACTCTGACGCTCCAACCTTTGGGAGTTCTTGTACCTTCACTCTTCACTTTTTCTCCGTAGTGACTTTTCTCCGGAGTAAATATCCACTCTCCACGTGTCCCTCCGTTCATCAACGACTCTTATTGGCTCCGGCCTTTAGGACTTACGACCCTCAGGACTCTACTCTCGCTTCCCTTCGAAGTGTATGGTCTCTGAAGTGAGAGATCCTTCGACACCTGTCCCCCTTGATCCAACGGTTCAAACGAACTCTGACACTTCGGCCTTCAGGAGTTCTGGCTCCTCCAACTCTACTTTCCTTCGGAGTGACTTTCTCCGAAGTGGTAGATCTTTTGACACCTGTCCACTACTGATGGACGACTCTGATGAACTTTGACGGTTCGGCCTTTGGGAGTTCTTGCACCTTTATACTCCAATTCCTCTGAAGTGACTTTTCTCTGGAGTTCAGGATCTAGCGACACCTGTCCTCGCAGGATCAACGACCAGATCTATCTTTGACTCCCGTTGACTTCAGGAGTTCTCTACCCTTCTGCACTCGCCTCCTTTGGAATGCAAGATCTCCCACCACATGTCTCTGGCTAATGGATGATTGAGATATTCTCCGCTACTCCAGACTTTGGGGATTTTCGAAGCACCACACTTCAAATCTTATGGAGTGCTTTTCCTACGAATACGAGTATCCACTGACACACGTCCTGATCAAATAGATGGTCCAGATTTACTCCGCTCCTTGTTGACTTTGGGAGTTCTTCAACCTCATTCACCTACTTCTTCCCAGAGTGTTAAACCTCCATAATTTCATATCTCTCGCCACGTGTCCTTCACAACAGATGGTTGCGATCTACTCCTCTCTTCGGAGCTTCAAGATTTTTTCACACTCCATGACTGAAATCTTTCTGAGTGTTATTCCTCGGAGCTTCAGATTTGTTGACACGTACCTCCTAGCGACCAACGACCAAGATATACTTTGGACTTCAGAGCTTCGACGATCTTGGTCTCTCCTTGTCTGCAAAATCTTGTAGTGCTCATGCTCTAGAGTTTCAGATCTTTCACCACCTGTCCCTCTGGATGATGGATGATCCATATCCTTCGACGAGTCTGCTTTCCTATGCACTTAAAGGGATTAGACTCTGTGAACTTTACCTGGATATGACGGATGTTGATTCTTCACGCTCATGTCCAACGGTTGGGATTTGTTCCTCCTCTCTGTGTGCTCCACATCTATTCTTGACTTCGATCTAACGATCCAGACATACTCTTCGTAGCTGATCCAATGGTTGTTGTCGCTCGTCCTTCTGAGCTTCTGCTTTCTCCTGAATTGGGAAAAATTAACAATATTCAAAGGTTGCCATCTTTGAACCTTCTCCTGTGAGCCCAACTGCTTGGGTCTTGACTTGCGCTTCTCCTCTTGAGCTTTCAAACTTGAAACAATTTCACTTCATGCACTCACCTTGCGGTTGTCTAAGTCTTCAGATGTTCTCAACACTTGTCTAAGTGTTGACCCAATGCACTCTATGCACCTGCTCAACGCACGCCTTGCTGAGCTTACAAAGTATTCAATAACTCTGGCTATGCGTTCTCTGCACATGCTTTCCTCTAGAGTCTTCAGTAACTCTGAGGCTCCTTTCGAGTCTGTGATTTTTCTAGTGTGCCCTCCTGGCACGTTCTCTCCTGAACTCTTGATGAAGTTCAGTTACACACTCCTTGCGGTAAATCACAGAGTTTTGCTACTCAAGTGTGCACTCCTTGCACGAGCCTAAAGAACCCATAACTCTCAACAAACTCACAGGTAGGGGATTCTATCTTTCTCATGCAGATGACAACTATTCATAAATCTACAACATACATAAACACATGAAGAAATTGAGTATAAGAATATTAGGACAAGAAGATTGGCAGAAAAGGCCTCAAGCCATAATTCTCAACATTGTATTCATCTTAATAATACAAATATATAATACAATAATGAAACCACCTCAATTGTTCTCACATTGACACCTCATCAAGAGATAAGGTAAGAGGAGGAAATATAAGAATCTAGAAACACACTTAGGATAACAACTATATCCTAGCATGTAAAATATACAAAGGTGGTATACTAAGACTTAATGATTGTATATGAGAAAGAGGCTAACATTCCCCCCCTCAATCATAAGTCCAAACAACAATACCAATCAAAGAAGGTGCATAAGTTGATATATCTCCATGTCTTCATGCTGAAACTCCTGAGGTGAGCCACAATGAAAAACTGCCTGAAAAAAACCACCAATTTGGATGTTGAATTTGTTCATCTGAAATGAACTGGAAGAGAGATGAGATATGGAAGTGAACAACTGCAATATCTAAACATTCCCTGATTTCTTTGAAAATTTGATCATTTTGCCAAGTATTTTAGCTAGAAGAATCTGATGTCTTCTGCTAATTGGTGAACATGTAGTATCACCATTCTACTATCAGTGTATCACTGAAGTGCTCTCTGAATCTGTGGTTTGGGATAACCATTGACCAATTGATACCATGTATCTGATGGTTTTTGGATAACCACTAACCGATCTTGACACTTTTAGGTGTCCAACAACATACCAATGTATAATGTGTATGATTCAATTGCAAGTCATTGAACCATAATCATGTCAAAGTCTGCCATCTACAGAAAATCTCACTATGTAATCATGTGAGCCAGGATGCATGCAATTGTTGACTTAATGTAAACTTCAATATGATGAGAGAGAACCAAGAGAAGTGAATAAACTTCTAGTTTGACACATCCTTGAAAATGCTGGACAACTCAATCAAATGCCAAGCTGCAATGCAAAAGGATCCTCTTGCCCTCTGCTAGGTCGAATGACCATCTATCTGAACCAAACGTCCACATCATTTCTCTCAAAATCAAAATCAACATCCCAATTATGTATGATTCAACTTAAACTTATTGAACCATAATTCTGCTAAATTCTATCATCTATAGATTGCAGTTGCCCATTTGGAAAAAGTCATTCCCATCTGACATACTTGATGTTTGTTGTTGTCAAAAATTTCTATCTGACAACCATCTTCAATTCCATCATCAATTCCCCCTTTTGTCAGCTGAAAGGAGAGACCACAAGTGGTTTCATGAACCATCATCATTGGATTTTTGAACTCCCCCCCTTAAGGTGCATGAGAGTTCCATCATTGTACTCCCTCCTTCTATGCTCAAGAGAGTACCATACTTGTTCCATTTGAGTACAACACAAAGTGGGCATGCAGAAAAAAAACCACATGTTATCTCATCCCGTGAGGGCCATGCTCAAAATCTACGCCATAAGGGGACCACTTATGCGAGGTTAAAAAATGTTATGTGCTACAAGATTGGTCTTTACTCGAGATTGAATTCTTTTGTAAGACTTATTTAATCGCTTCGTTGTTGATGACCATTTCCAAGGATCAATCCACTCATAGTGAATCTTGAATCTTACAGGTTTCTTCTGTGTTGAATATCTGTCTGAAGAATGGTTATGCTTGCCACAATGATGGCAAGGATGGAGATCAAAACACTGATTCTCCTTGTGACCAACTCGATTACAATGTTGACACTTAACATCTTGATCTTCAACATTTGAAGTTGAATTTTCTTGAAGGAATCCAACGCTCATAAACAAAATTGGTTTGGAGTAATTTGGAATATGAAAATTGTTTTGATTTTCATATCCTAAGCCATGTCGATTCCTATTGAAGTGTAATTCTTCTCAAGGTTAGATGATGGGCTTGGAAATATCATGTTGTACTTGATGACGTGCTTCACCTTTACTTTCACTTATACTTGTTGTATCACTTTGTGCTTTGGCATCTTCTGCTTGCGATTCATCGTCATTGGAATTTGCTTCTGAAGTTGGCTTGTTGATTTGTTCCTTCATCGATTGTTGATCAAAATCATCATCATCATCATAGAGAGGGCTGTTTTGAACAAAAACTAGTTCAGAAAACTTCACTCGCTGTTGAATTTTGAGTTCTATCAAGTTATTATTCAATAGATGGGATTGTTCTTGAAGGAGTATAACTTTAGCTTGCGTCACTTGCAAACAAGTTAGCACTGATTGAAGAGTTTCTTTGTTCAATATTACTGTGTTGTCTTCAGTGGTGTTTATTAGAGTGTTTAGAAACTCTAATAATTCATGACTTCGCTCCATTTGAACACGCTCGCTTGAAGTTCTCGTTCACTTGCTCTTCTTGCTCACTTGAATTTGTTTCACGCTCACTTGTACTCACTCACTTGAACTTGCTTCCAGGAAGTTGAGGATGTCGGTTACCATCGAAAATGCATCCAAAAACTTGTGATGTTTTACAGTGATTTGAGTTAAACCACTCAACCTTGTCAATTTCGACTCATAAATGACAAAAGACTTTTGGGTGTCGGGCTCAACCGAGAATGCACCCAATTACAAATTCAACTTCACTCGATTTATAAAGACAAGTAAACTTACAAAAGGACTATTTGCAAGTTACAATAAATCATGATTCTTAAGTTGAATTAATCTTCAAATTTGAATGTTGTGTCGATGCTTTTGAGTCGAGTTTTCCTTTGATTATGAGCTTGTTTTTTCCATTGTTGATGTGATTTCCAATTTGATATCTTTGCTACTTCTTGATTACTTTTCTTGATTGTACTTGAATAACATTATGCATGAGCTTGTGTGTTGTATAAATTCTAAAAATGAAATTGTGTTTATGTCAAAAATAGACAATAAACAATATAAGCCTCCATGAAAAGATCATCAACACACACTACACAAGGTGTACCTAAGATCCCCTTATTCAATTTCGGGCGGATCTAAGACACATAGAATAAGAATTCGATTTTATTATGAGTATCACTTTTACAATAACAATTCTCAAATACATTTTGAAGCTATCTTGATCTTTGTCAATAATAGAAAATTTCAATGGCTCATTAGGATGAAGCTGCCCTCTTAAACTATGAATCTTCAATTGCATGAATTTCCTTCACTCCCTACTCAAAACAAAATCCCCTTATGGAATATCACTCTTCTTTTTTTTAAACAATCTCAAGCACCTTTTACAATTATATAAATTTGGGCACCATGTCTCATATACCAAGTACACTACTTATCAACTTTTCAAAAAGTGTGCTTGACTTCTTATCAAAAGTATGTGCAGCCAAAATAAAATGATCCTCATTAATATTACCTTGAACGCACGTGCATAACCCACATGCATGCATACTCAAGAGAAAATCAACTGCACTTCTTCTTTGTTGTTGTCACCTAAGCATTCAGATCGGATTCAATGACATTAAATGAGCGGTTCAATGCAACGTGTATCTCTCCAAGCAACCACACATTGATTACATTATATTTACATATATTTTAACAATTAGAAAGATCCAAGGTCGAAGCATCTGATGATAATGCCCACAATACTCAGTGACCAATTGAAAGAATATAGCACATTCAATCAAATTTACGTGCTTGAATGGATTACACGTGGGCTCGATATATTTGCGTGGGCTAGAAAATATGGCACAGGTTCTCTGGACAATCTCTTCACATAATCTTTTACACAATTGGTGCTTCAAAATTATAAACAAATCTTTTTCTTTTACTATATTCATGGGCCAGTTTTCATTCAAAACTTATGTTTTTGTTATGCTAAATTTGATAGTGTTACTGCAACAATGGCGGGCGTGATTGTATTTCTGAGATCGTAGCTTAACACAATACAGATCAATCAATATGCAGTCGAACCAACTAGAGCTACTGGTGCAATTTGGTGGAACTATGCGAGTTGGTGCAATTCTAAACTAGAATATAATCCCATCTTCAATTATCCATCTGGGCTATCAGTTTCTGTTCAATATTAGATCTGGGAATTGATTTTCCACAGGTTTTAATAAGTTTCTCTTAAACACGAGCGATCCATAGCATATGCATAATTATACCCGATGTAATTCACAAATATGTGATGTTGACAACCTTGGAGTTTCTTTCTTTGAATATTGATTGCATTTGAAGAAGAGGCCAAATAATATAATTTTACAAAGAATGCATGATCATCACATATATGATCTGATTAAGGTCAGGGTTTAGAGAATCAAAGGTTACATATTCCTACGTCTTGGCCTGTTATTCATAACCCTGTCATCCGATAGGGTTTATTTGTAGTCTGGATAAAAAATGGAGGGATATGTGCGATCATCCATTTGAAAATCAGACTGAGATAACAAACGAATTTTGCAGATAGACTAGAGACACATGGACTTCATTCATGAACATTCAAAACACACAAAAAACCTCATATGTAGGAAAAACGACTTTTCTATTAACATGAATGCATGATTACAATATGTGTACAGAGACTGGACTACAACAAAGTCTCAATTCTTTCGCCTCTCTTACTCCTGAGCTTTTAAGCTTCTCAGGGTCTAATTCCTAAATCTCGACTCTTCCTCTTGCCTCGACTGGGCATCTCCCTTTTCTTTACAAGAGGGCTCCTCAATCTTATCCTCTCCACTGCCTTAATGCTATCACTTCTCATCAAATCACCTTATCCCTATGGCTCATTACAATGAATGATCATCCAGATCACAATCAGACCTGGATCAACTTACAATCAGCCATAGTAACGACTCTATCCACAACCTGTACAAGGTATGGCTTGGCTTTACTCAACCTGACAACATAAATCCTTATAGGATCATATTTCAAATTTAAAAATGGGAGGGTCGACGCCTCTCCCTTTCTCCAATGCGCGCCTATGTGTTGGCTCGTTGGTGCATCTGCTGAGGTGGAAAGATGCTCTTGCATCGGTTTCACATGGAGATACTTTGTAGACGATATGATCTGATTAAGGTAAGGGTTTAGAGAATCAAAGGTTACAGATTCCTACATCTTGGTCTTTACAAGGTGATTATTCATAACCCTATCATTCGATAGGGTTTATTTATAATCTGGATAAAAAATGGAGGGATATGTGCGATCATCCATTTGGAAATCAGACTGAGATAACAAATGAATTTTGCAAATAGACTAGAGACGAATGGACTTCATTCATAAACATTCAAAACACTCAAAAAACCTCATATGTAGGAAAAACTGCTTTTCTATTAACATGAATGTTTGATTACAATGTGTATAGAGACTGGACTACAACAAAGTCTCAGTTCTTTCTCCCCTCCTACTCCTGAGCTTTTAAGCTTCTCAGGGTGTAATTCTTAACTCTCGACTCTTCCTCTTGCCTCGACTCAGGATCTCCCTTTTCTTTATAAGAGGGCTCCTTGATATTATCCTCTCCACTGCCTTAATGCTATCACTTCTCATCAAAGCACCTTATCCCTACGACTCATTACAATGAATGATCATCCAGATCATAATCAGACCTCGATCAACTTACAATCAGCCATAACGATGACTCTATCCACAACCTGTACAAGGTATGGCTTGGCTTTACTCAACCTGAAAACATAAATCCGTATAGGATCATATTTCAAATTTAAAAATGGGAGGGTCGACGACTCTCCCTTCTCCAATGCGCGCCTATGTGTTGGCTTGCTGGTGCATCCATTGAGGTGGAAAGATGCTCCTGCATCAGTTTCACATGGAGATACTTTGTAGACGATATGTTCGGAAATATGGGAGAGTGTACGATTGGTCAACGGAGCAGGTCAGAGCACACTCATCTAGCAGGGTTGATGCAGTCCTTGCCCATTTTTAAGCGAAAGTGGGAGAGCATGTTGATAGATTGCATCATAGATTTAATGAGGGTGGAAAGAACAGATAGTAGATGTATAGCGATTGATCAGTTGTTAGAGTTAACACACTTCTCGGTGATTTATTCAGAGTATGGGGTAGCACAGATGACAGAGCTATCCATTGGAGAGATGTTTAGAGTCCATAAGAAGCTCAGAGTCATTACCAGTGATGGTGACAAAATTCCTTTTCTGATATTTGAGATAGAGTATGGTAGTGGATTTGTAGGTCGTGACTTCACCTGGATGTCTATGCAGGTTACTATTCATGCTAGTAGGTTCATCCCTTACATGTATTTCATCTTGGGGTTCCCAGAGAGGAGAATGCATATCGGGCACGATAGTCAGACGATTATGATCAATGTGGCACAAAAACAACATGGTGGTTCCTTTATGAGGTTATCTTGGGACCCTAGCATTTCAGTACTAGACAGTTCAGTAGCTGACACAAAGATGAGAGTCAAATTTTGTTTTCATGAGATTGGTTCCCTAAAAGAGTAGTTCTTTGCGGGGTTGGTCGAGTTATTGCAGTATCGATTTGCCTTACTTAGCGACAATATTCATGAGGCCTTTTATGTTCGCACCTTGCCGGATCATGCATTGAGCAGAGGACACTTCAGATCTTCTAAGGTGGTTTGGGACCTTGGTATCATTTTCATTTTTGGTCTGGATTAGTCGATGGAGCATCAGGTTGTGATGGAATTGCTTGGGGGAAAACAATATTTGGGAAGGGAGGTATGTAATGTCGCCATTTTTGGATTTCCATTCCTTGTTGTCAAAGGAGACCTTATGAGTTTATGTCAGCTTGACCAGAGGAGTAAAATCAGGATAACAATGATCTCAAGCAATTTGGAGGAGTTATATGGGGCACATGCTAGTCTATTCACCATCTTTCATCATTAGGATTATTTTTGCACAGTTCGCTCTTGGTTCCATGGAATTCCAAAATTTTTCGTAATTTTGGGTTATTATTGAGCATACTTTAATTAAATACAGTGAAGGTATTATTTCGATCATATTATCTAAGGGGACACCTTCGTGTAATAGTTTGTTGGAACCAGGACGAAAAAATCTAAAGGTTGGGATGATGAGAAAGTGACTCCAACTTCTTGGATTGTCTTAAAAAACCAATTAATCACTTTCCGACATTAAAAAGAGTCATAAAAAGGGGTGTTTAAGTGAATTAAAGTTTATAAAAGTCACTTTACTTTAGTAAAAGGGAAAAATGGTCCGAAAAGGGTCAACAAGGAGATATAAGGTGAATGAGGGTGCTTTATCTCCTTATGCATATTGTTGTTCTCTAAAACGAAATTGAGAGAGCTCTTGTGGCTTTGGATCTTGGGATGAAAACCCTAGAGAGTTTGGAATATTGGTTTCGGTGGTGAGACCATCCACCCTTGCTGGTCATGGAGGGAAGATCATTCAAATATTTCATTGTGATTTACTGTGGCTGAGTTTCCATTACTTGAAAGTTGAGTTTTATTTGTTGGTTCGATTTTTGCTGGAGTTGAGTGAGTTTGGATTTTGGCAACATTTTTGGTGTGTGGGTAGCATTTTCTTAAGTGTGGGGCTGATTTCATACAAGTTGGGGCTGCCATTTACTTGCTAGGAGAATTATATATTTTCTAGGGACGAGATATATTGAAGGAGGGCCGATTTTACTGTTGTTGGGTCACATATCTCCATTTGGGACAAGTCTTCTCCTTGCTAGCCGAGTTGACTGTGAGAGTTGAGAGTTTATTTGAGCGGGGGATGCATTTATCCATACTAGGTGAGTTCCTTCTTGGGAGGATTTGAGTTTTAGCAAAGGGGCCAAAATCTTCCATTTTTGGGTTGATATCTCCTTCCAAAATCAATTTGCTGACTGTTGGGGGCGAATTCATAGTTGTTGGGCCATTTCCCTTGTGAGTGTACATATCACAATGTTTTGGAACGAATATGTTGTAGTGAATGTGTTTGTTCCGTGGGAGGACAATTCTGTAATTGGAGGGGCTTTTCTTTATATGATTGTTGTGTATTATATCTACCTACATGCAACCCACTTCATTAATGTACATGTCAAATCTTGATTTACTGATATGCTGTTATAGTTTTCTAACAATGATAAAATGTATTACTACTGCCATATAACTTCCATACAATAATATTCTTGATCATAAACCTTGCATATCTACTCTATACTGTTAGAAAAACAACTCAGGATTATCATGCTGATAATAAGATTCTTTGTTGTTGTAATGGTCTACTACTAATAGACATCATATTCTAAGTCTTGTTCCCTTATTAATGCAATTAAAACCCTAGCTGGTATCAAATTTGTGTATGTTTGGAAACCCTTTTGCGTAAACAAATCAACAAATATACATAAACTTAAAACAACAACAACTAGACAAGTTATTGCAGTGAAATGGAACCTACAACCTAAGTATTTGAAGAATTTCACCACTCAAAAAATGCACACAAATTGCTACAACAATGAAGTGGGAGTTTGTCGTCAAAGTGTTTGACGAAATGTTTATAGTACAAAACTAAGAAAAAAGGACAAAAAATTAGTGGGGACATTACAATGGTATCAAAGTTTGTGATCCTTCTAGCCTGTGAGGGTATACAAGCTTGGCTATGGAAAACCATCAATATAATGCAGGGAACAAGGGAGATAGTGGTTCAAAGAGGCAACAAACATGACAAGATGAGGATCTTACATATTGTTTAAGGGAGTATATGTGCTTAGTGAGACATTTCACACAACCATGTCATTCTATTATTTTTGCACTATCAAACATCCTGAGTGGTATGAACCCCAAGTATCAGTGGACAAGAAGGTGAAGGTGCAAAGAAAAAAGGTACTAGTTTATGAATATTCAGATGATTGTAAAACTAAGGATGATGACACAACATCTAGTACACCTTTAGTGTTGTCTTATGAGGCCCGTAACATTAGTGCACATGATGGACATGTTGATGGCACATATGGTGAAGTGTCCCAATCAACCAATGCCGATGATTCAACATCATACCTTAGTAGTGATGCTCATGATGATGAGGGTGTGCGAGCACCTAAGTATGATGAGGATTCAACACCTTATCCTATCTATGA
This sequence comes from Picea abies, assembly GCA_900067695.1. Classification (NCBI taxonomy): domain Eukaryota; kingdom Viridiplantae; phylum Streptophyta; class Pinopsida; order Pinales; family Pinaceae; genus Picea; species Picea abies. The sequence goes on along the minus strand of CBVK0102278088.1, from coordinate 13,835 downwards.
TACTTATGACAATGTAGACATGATTGTACCTAAATATAACAAAGACTGGGTATATAAAAAATTGTCGTGGGATATGGATCCATCTTCTTAGAAGCCATGCGTGGAGAATGACAAAGGAGGGTTTGATTTTGGTAGTGATAGTACACATGAGTCCCATCATTTGACAGGTCAATGTACGGTAAGTAAAGATTGCATGGAATCGTCTAGTGAGTCAGTTGTTGTTGATGGAGATAATATTCTTATAAATGAAAAAAAATCAGAGAAGCCATTGTGTGACAACCCATACCACTTGGATAAAATCAAATGGAGTCCCTTAGTATTGCGTGATTTGGAGGATCAATTATTGTTCACAGAGGAGCAAATTGTACAAGTGTTGACGAGAGAAAATGGTGCTCATAAGTTCATTTAAGGTCTTATGTGTAAAACCTAGATGTTAGAGAGACAAAAAGGAATTGGAAGTGGAGTCACTAGTGCACAATTGTACATAATCAAAGAAGCACTAGAGTAGATTAAATTAAATTAATTACAACTGTTCATGGATAGGGACCTTGCTCTCAAGTTCGCTGAAGACAAGGAAAGGGAGGTTGAGGAGCTTTGTTACCAGTTGAGTTTGGCATGCTCCTCATCACTTACAACAAAGACTCCATCATCTTTGGCAGTCGTGACACATGAGGGTGTGAGTGGACCCCATGATTTGAGGGAGGAGCCTCTTATGATGATCCTGTACGAGGAGCATTCAAAGTTGCAGGTGCTTGAGGAGAGGTATGACATAGAGGGTTTTGACTATGCTCCTATTTTTCATTGTGGGGATCATGGGCCGTTTATTTTGGAGAGCTCACTAAAGGCTCAAGATTTAGGTACACAGGATATAGTTGAGCACATCCCTTGTGGACCTTCCCGCAAGGGAGTATATTCATCCATGGATTGGGTGGACACATATATGAAAGACATGGGAACACTCTAGGATGCAGGTTCATGCATCATCAGTAGAGTGATGGATACAATAGTGCCTACATGATACATGATGGTACATGACGATTCAATGATTGTCAACAATGTGTAGGGGTATTCATTTACACTCAGTAGTGTGCAATGGAGTTGTGGAGTGTTTCCTCCAAGGATACCTCCTGATAGAGTCCTCGAGCATACCATTGAGTTTAGGTTACCTGGGATCGATGAGTGGATGGGTGAGTCTCAGGGAGAAACATATCCCTTGATGATCAGTCTACATCTAGGATATCATCAGATGAGGGTCAGGGAGCATGATAGTTGCATGTTTGCTTCCATATTTCATTATGATTTCTTGGTCATGCCCTTGGGGTTGACCAATGCACTAGTCACTCTCCAGCCTTGTAAGAAGTGGCAGAGACATCTATTTCTATTATTTGATGCCCTTATTATATACAATAGGACATGGAAGGTTCATCTAAGTCAATTGAATGAGACAGGTGGCATTGTGGCCATGACATGTGTCTTTCATTTGAACCATATGATTAATGGGTAGAGTGCACAAGAGGAGTTTCAGACTTTGTTGGAGTGGTTCACATAGATTGTAGCAGGAATTGGGAGTGGTGGACCTCCAATTTGGTGGTGGGATCCTGGCATTCATCAGAGTGATAGACTGCTTCAGATGATGAGTATGATTGACAAGGTCGTTTTAATGACTGGACTGCGTCTTTGTGAGGATATTGTTAGAGGAGTTGTTGATCTTTGTCCTATAGGACGAGGTAGATTTTCCCTCACAATACCCGGGATCGAGTCTATCCATGGGTTGGTAGACTTTGACTTCATTGAGATGCTTCAACGAGACATGATCCACGATAGTGAGTTCATATTAGGGGTCCATGAGAGTAGAGCGCAGTCTGAGCATGGTGATCATATGATCATTATCAGAAGGGTGCAACGTCAGCATGATGGTTCCCCTCAAAGATTAATTTGGGATTAGGGACTGCAGTGCTTGAAAACTTGGTAGTTGATGCAGACGAGATGACCAATTTTCTCTTTCTGGAGTTTACTCCTGAGATGCTTAGGATTGGTTGCATGGAGGAGTGGTATTCTGAGGAGTTGACCGATTTTTGCAGCTTATGATTGCCTGGCTTATCAGGGGCAGTTGGGAGGATTCTCGCATTATCCCCTTGCAGATCAGTGCTATGAGTATAGGGTGCTTCACATCATACAAGCTCGCATGGGACCTTGGTGAATTAACCACTTATGGACAATGCCGAGAGAGTTTTGTATGGAGGGAATTTGCAGATGATATGTTGGGCGATATGGGAGAGTGTACGACTGGTCAACAAAGCAAGTCCGGACACACTCATCTAGCAGGGTTGATGCAATCCTTTCCCATTTCTGAGCGAGAGTGGGAGAGGATGTTGATAGATTGCATCAGAGGTTTACAAAGGGAACAAGGAGAAAATAGTATGTGTACAATAATTGATCAGTCATGAGAGTTCATTCACTTCCTGGTGATTTCTTTGGACTATGTGGAAACACATGCGATAGAGATATCTAGTGGAGAGATGTTTAGAGTCCATGGGAAGCTCAGAGTCATTACTAATGATCGAGACATACTTCCTTTTCCTTTATTCGAGATCGAGTATGACAGTGGATTTGTAGGCCGTGACTTCACCTATATGTCTATGCAAGTTACTATTCATGTAGTAGGTTCATCCCTTACAGGTATTTCATCTTGGAGTTCTTGGAGAGGAGGATGTGGATTGGGCACGACGGTCAGGTTTTTATGATCATAGTGGCACACCATCAACATGGTGGTTTCTTTATGAGGCTAGCTTAGGACCCTGGGATTTTAGTACTAGACGATTTAGTAGCTGAAACATAGACGAGAGTCAGTTTTTATTTTCATGAGATTGGTTCCCTAGCAGAGCAGTTCTTTGCGGCGTTGATCGCATTATTGCAGTATCAAGTTTCCCTACTTAGTGACAGTATTTAGGAGACCTTCACTAATATCATTGCAGTATCTTTGCGGAGGATGCTTCACATCTTCCATGGTGGTTTGGGACCCTAGTATCATTTTTAGTTCCGATCTGACTCAATCGATGGAGCATCAGGTTGTGATGGAATTGCTTGAGGACAAACAATCTTTGGGAAGGGAGGACTGTAGTGTCTCCATTTTTGGATTCCCCTTCCCTACAGTCAGAGGCGATCTTATGAGTTTATGTTGATATGTTTGTTTGTTTCATTAAATATGTCAAAGAAGAATATAGTTGGAGTACCTGAAACCTTCAAAAGTTATATTCAAAAAGCTAAGTTTGAAAGAGAAAGAAGGCGACGTCTTCAAAATGTTGAGCTTGATGACACCCATGATCACTATATTTGGGATGGGCTTGACAATGTTCAATATAAAGTGATATTAGGGGATTGTGTAAAAATTGCAAATCTTGTTCCTAAAAAGGAATACTCCCTAGTTATTGCAGATATCCCTCATGGTTATAATATCCAAAACATTGAATATGATAACGCGCCTTATACTTACCAAGATTTCAGTAAAGTGGTTATGAGATTTCTGAAAGTCAGAACATCACCATTTTGGAGATTTCTGTTTTTTCATTCAGACACACAACACGGATTAGTACAATCAAGTTTCAAGGGAAAATAAAAGACACATATGCAACTTTGTTGGTAAGATATTGAAATTGTATGTTTAACAATTAAGATTAGAAATATATTTTATTAATTCACAAGTTAATTGAATTTGTACTTATTTATGTTATAGGAAAAAACCTAATATTCATAGCTCCAATAGTGAACCATTTACACATGATATTGAAAGTATACATCTTGCAAGCTGGACAAACGATGATACCTATGATTCTATTCTTTACAAAGTAAATGATGTAAAGAAGCCTAGTAGGTTATTGGTTTACAATGTTGTGGCTAGAAAACTAACATATGAGGAAAATGATTTCAAAGGAGAGATCGTTAACATTTATCAAAAACCAAAAGCACTAATTAATTATCTTATAGATACATTTTCAAATGAAGGAGATTGGGGTTTGGATTTGTTCTCATGTTCAAGTAAGATTTATGACATAACATTTATGAAATCATATTTCACTTTTTATTATTTTTAATTTATGTTGTTTTACATTATTTACTTTAATTATTTATTTTGTATTTGGCAATTAGGTACAACATTAGCATGCTTCTTACAAAAAGGAAGGAAATGCATAGTCATTGAAAGTGATGCAGTGAAATGCAGTTTTATTCAGTAAAGAATTAATGCTATTTAAGCTCTTCCATATGAAATGCAAGAAATTGGCTTGAGGAAATGAGATTTTAATGACTCAAAGGTGACAAAAATATTATAGGAACCTCAAGTACCATTAGGAGGTTTTCCTGGAAAAGATCGCTTTGGAGAACTTGTGGATATCAATAACTCAATGGAAGAGCAACATGAGCCAAAGGAGCCAAATGAGCCAATGGAAGCACATAATGATGTCCAAGAAAATGATGATGTGTATGTTGAGAATGATGAATTTAGGATATATGACATTGTGGATTAGTTTTATGATGCCCTTGAAGACAATGCTGAATATTGGAAATTTTTGATGAGTTATAATTGTAATGTTTTGACTTTCAGATTTTAAAATAAGAATAAATATGCATCTATTGTTGTTCTATGATGAATATGCTTTATTATTTTCTTTTTACTTTTCTTTTTATGTGATTTAATATGCTAGAGAAAATGACATTAAATATTGTAAGTTTTACTATAGATATATAAAAAAAATGTTAATTTTGATTAATTTTTTGCATTTGTTTTTGTTCAATTTTGTCCATAAAAATGCTTTATTTGACAGGTTATTTATAGTGGAAAGCTTCCAAACTGTATAGTTTTTTTTGTTATAAATTGCTTTGAAATGTATATTTTTTTGCTAAATATTTAAAAATAGTGTTATTTAGCTACAATTATTTGCTATGTATTGAAGAAAAAATAAAAAGTGTTTTAAAAATACAATTTTACACTATATTTAAAAACTATGGCTCCATGAATTAAATAATGAGACATAATTGAATGAAAAATCTTAATTTCAAGAAGGTAAATTTTATATAACATTTTTAGTTTAATTAAAAATCATAAAAAAGAACATTGGTTCAAAAAAAAGATTTAGAAAAAAATGAAGATAATAGGAAAACAAGCATTTAAAAAAAAAATTGAAAATAGTTAAAAAAAACACTTTAGAAACAAAATGTGGATCTCTTATAGATAAGAAGATTTAAAATATAAAAAAACTACCTCAAAATGAAAATGATGAAAAGGGGTGTTACCAGTAACACCATTTTTCAAAATGTGGTAAAAAATGAGACCCTTGAAAAAACGAGAACTTTGCAAAATGAGACCCTTGAAAAAATGAGAACTTGACAAAGTTCTCGTTAAGTTGATAATATTGTTATTAGGGAGTTGTCATTAAGGGGGGATAAGCTTTAATGTCTTAATTGTAATTAATGGGGGATAGAATTTAGTTCCAACACTCGTTGTTTTAATGGGGTTACAATTACCACATTTTGCATCCATAACCTTAACAATCTTTAAATCTTAAAATCAACTAAAAGCTTAAAATGAACAATCATGATATGTTCTAGACACAAAGTGATCCGCCTCTTCCTATTCTCCTCAATACTAATAATTATATTGATCTATGTCTTAATATTCGATTGGTCCATGATCTATTTTTAAAGAGCATGGGGGGTCATTTGCTAAAGACAGATTGTGAGAAACTCTTATGTACAATATTTTTCTTTCGCATTAATATATTGTCTCAAGTGGCCGTGTTGGCTAGAGATGTGGAAATTTTTTCACTTTGATGGTTTTAATCATGTAAAAAACTGGTGTATCGATCTTTTATCTAGTTATGTGATCAATTGCTTAAGGTGTTTGAACTATGTGAAAATGCCCCATTTTTTCAAACATGCACCATTCTATCTATATGTTTTTTTGCTAATAGAAATTGAAGAAATCCCATCATGTATGGACAAAAACTCTATAGATGCAATAAATTTTTTTTTGAAGAAAAATATCTTCACCTCTCTCTTAGATTTATAGTGATGATAGAAAAAATATCTATATTGATGCTATTGATGAACATTGGGGAGTTGTCCTTACAAAATCTACACCCCAAGGGTATGAGAAATATGAAAATTTAAGATAGTTCAATGAAGCATAATTCAACTATCACTCCACTCATAAAAGGAATTAAAAGATTTTTATTTTTGTGATCTGAAAATAATTTTCGTAAAATCTCACCTAAAGAATACGCAATGTTTTCTAACTTCCAAATACACAAGACAGATTTGAAATAATAGAGGCTACCATGATGGAATATGTGGTTAGAAAACTTTTCTTTAAAGTTTGAGCACATTGACTATAGTAAGAATGCTCTTACTAATTTTATAACCAGAGAATATGTCTACGTGGTAAACATTCTTAAAAGGTCCACACCCACAAGTGAAAGAGATACAAGCGAGCAAGGGACATGCATGCAAAGTTTCAAAGTTAGAACCTAGTAATTTAGTTGACTAAGATTTGTTAGAGCTAATAAAATAATTTGCTTAGGAAGTCCAATATAATATACTCTATAAATGTTATTTCTCATATAGGTATGCAACTAGGGAAGCTTTTAGACTTATGTTTTTCAAAGTTGGTTTTTGGAATCCCATGTTGTGTTTTGCAAAAGTTAGTTTTTGGAGAACACATCATCCACTCATATATATATAACCTTATATTTCTCATTTTTCTTTTAAGGTAGGATTTACTTGCATATCCCCTCCAAAGAAGATATGAATAGTTTTTCCCATTTCGTTTTCCCATAGATGGCCTCTTTATTTTAAAATGTTTAAAATGTTTATATGTAAGTTTAACCATGTAGTCCGTAAGATAAGATGCATTATTTTGGTATTCATATCCAACCATGTGTAGGATATGGTTTAGGTTATTAGTCCCTGTTTGAAAGGCCAAGGGCAGGGACTATAGCCATGAGTTCATGGTTGACTTGATATTAGTTAGTAGTTGACTTTAAAATTTCTCATAAATTATAATGTTTAACTTAGGAAATTTTTATTTATATATTTTAAAATAAAAAATATATATATTTGTTACAATTTGATTGGTTTATAAGTTTCAAGTGTTATTGCTGGCTTCAGTATTCCAATGTACTTCAATTAATGTTTACTTAACTTCTTTCCATATTTTATTTTGAAAAAATAATTACGTTGATTTTTTTTTGTCAGAGGCCGTAGTCAGATATGTCGAGTCGGATGTTTTTTTTTTTTTTTTTTTTTTTTTAATAAATTTGTTTTGTTTTATTTTATTTTATTTAAAATTTGTATTGTATTATTTATATTTAAATTATATTTTATTGTTACATTTATTGTTGTTGATTTATTTTATTTTAATTTTTTTAATAAATTTGTTTTGTTTTGTTTTATTTTATTTTATTTGAAATTTGTATTGTATTATTTATTTCTAAATTATTATTTTTTAACAAATTGTTTTTGTTTTTTAATTTATATATGTAAAATTTTGAATATTGAATGGTATTTTTTAAAATAATAATAATAATAATATTATTATAATATTAAATTGAATATTGATTGGTATTTTTTAAAATAATGATATTATTATTTTAAATTTGAATCTCATCATTGTATGTGTTAATGGTTAAAGGTAATAGTGGTTAAAATTTAATATGGTTATAAGTTCAAGGTTATGTGAGTTATAAAGTATAGTGGTTATAGAGATGGGTTATTATTTAATGTGTTTATAAGTTAAAGGTCATTTTGGTTAAAAATGGAAAAGGTTTTAGATGTTATGGATTGGGGTTTAATTGTGATAAGCATTAAAGTTCATATGATTAGGGATTATGGAGGTTATTTGTTAGGGTTACTAGTTAAGGGTTATAATGGTTAAGAATTAGGTCAGGGTTATAATAGTGACAGAGGTTAAGGGTTAGAGGTTAAATATTAGGGGTTTTAGAGGTTGGGTATTAGATGTTAATGATTATAGGGGTTACTTCTTTATGTTGATAATGTTTAGGGGTTAGTGGTTAAATGTTACACGGTTTTTGTTCTTAGAGGTTAAAGGTTAGGGGTTAGGGGTTATAAGGGTAGGTTTTAGAGTTATTTAGGGTGTACATGACTATTCTGAAAGATGATTCTTTTCATTTAGCGGGACGACCATGTGACGTGCCGACATCAGAATGGGTAGTTATGGATTGACTGCAACCAAATATTCCATATCTACAGCTTGCTGAGGACCCACTATATGAGAACAAAGGGCCAATAAAATAGATATATTGTGGTCTAGCTACTCCACCTTATAAGTCAAATCTGCAACCTCTCTTTGTACCTCAAAGAGAAGATGCATATGAGCCTCTACCTAGTCAGAATCCTCTCCCATTGTGTAGGGATAGTCCTCCACCGAAGGAAAATGCAGTGGCTGAGATGGAGGGAAGTCATATGTCATGTGCTTGGCTTCTTCAAACTGTTCCTCAAGCGACTGAGGAGGGGCCAAAACTTACTGCTACATTTACCCAGTATGATTACCTCACCCGTATCCACCACAACTTCTTCCTCCTATTCAATGCAACATCCCTAGGAGAATGCTTCTTTCGAAGCAGACTCCATTGCGTATTTCTCTAGTCGTGTTCCCAATTACATGTTCATAAGCACTGATGGTTGAGGTGGAGCTCTGGCCCTCCTTCTCAATTCTCTGCTCTGTAGTATTCTTACACCCGTAGCCACTGCAACTTCTTCCTCCCAATCAATGTGACATCCCTATAAGGGATTCCCTCTTCCCAAGTGGACTACATTTCTTCCTCCCAATCAATGCGACATCCCTAAGAGATTCCCTCTTCCCAAGTGGACAACATTGCATAATTATCGACTTGAGTACCTGAATTCACGTTTAAAACCCTTGTTGGTTGATGCGGTTCTTTGTCTTCCCTTCCTGATTCTCCAACTAACTTCTCCAGATTTACTTGCATGGTACTCTTGTTCCAATGAATACCCCCGCCTCTATGAGATCACCCCATTTCTCAGAGATGAGGCATTAGGAGGGGAAGAAATGACATAAATCTAGGTGAAAGGGTTGTAGCTCTTCCCCCATTTCTCAGAGATGAGGCATTAGGAGGGGAAGAAATGACATAAATCTAGGTGAAAGGGTTGTAGCTCTTCCCTCAAGCCTCCATCATAAAATCTGATTAAAATGAGCCCAACCTGCAATTAGAAACATTTCTCGACCTTTTTCAATCACCATCTTGATGTAGGCAAACCTTAAAGACATAGTTTGCAGAGTGAATGTGAAAATGACCTGGGTGTTATTGCCCCTTGCATCATCTGTACTAGGCGTCATTACTCCAAACAATATATCATTTTTAAGCCCTAAGCACAAAGGGTATAAATAGTGCCATCTTCGCAACCACCTGGGAGGTTAGGAAGCCATGTGGCAGGCGACTCAAGAATAAACTGACATTAAACCTGCACTAACACCCCATCTAAGGGTGTGTCTTCCTGCAAAGCCAACTGCATGCATTATAATAGCAAAGGGTGTTCGGGTCTTTGATTACTCCCATAGATAAGATCTTGCTCTCGTCTGGTTACCTCATCATTGTTTAGTTTATCTGCAATTTTATTGGCTTCCCATTAGACATGGGAAGGAATCAATGCTAGATTAGGGAGAAACAAAGATTGCAAAAATTGAATATTGTTGAGGATCCTTTAACTAGGGTAGATCCTGGAAGGTTTCGAACCAGTTAGAAGCTTAGAAAACAAAGCCAAGATGATTTGAGAGTCTCCTTCAACAATGAGTTGATGAATTCCAAACTGAGGAGTAGCCAGAATGCCTTGGATGAGAGCCCAAAGCTCATCTACATTGTTAGAGTCATGACCAAGGCTGCCAGCAAGGATGTGACACACCGATCCTTGGTCGTCTCGGAAGACAACACCAAAACCTGTTGACCCTAGATTTCCCTAGAAGCTCCATCAAAATTGAGTTTAAAAAAGCTAGGGGGGAGGGCATATCCACTTAGCTGAGGTTCTAACTGAGGTGATGTGCTAGGGAGTTGGATCAGGGTTTGGGGCTAAGCATAGATCCCATTTAAGCATAATGAGTCTTTCCTCTCAGTCACATGTTAGGTCATCAACATACCATTTGTTTTGCTTGATCATTTTTGAGATGTTGCCTTGTATTTTTGGCTAGATTTTGTGCGAAGACATGAGTGGAGAGGAAGATTCATCTATTTCTCTCTTTGTAAATGTGCCACATAAGAAACTCCAAAAGGAGCTTCCAAATATGATTTAGCACTGAGTTTTTGAAGGCAGAGGTTCTCCATTTGTCGATCGTATTGACAATGTTGTCCCTGTGACTATCAAAAGTGCACATTATTTGAGTAACTTGATCCCAAATGTTAGATCTATAATGGTACTAGTTGAGCAGGTGCTCCATGGTTTCTTCATGTTGTAGGAATATGGGACATACTGAGGGTACGATAAATCCCCTCTTCCAGATATTATCCCAAGTTAGGATGCGCCCATGAGCTACTAGCCAAAGAAAAGTACTGAATTTATGCCATAGATTAGCTTGCCAGATGTTGCGCCAAATGTTCTCTTTCAATAGTAGGTGAAAGTAGGCTTTTAGACCATAAGCCTCCTTGATGTTGAAAACCCCTTTTGATGAGTATCCCCATCAGAGGATATCAGGGCCATGCTTTATTCTAATTCTGTGCATCACTGCCTCCTCTTGCCACAACACAAGTTCAATGTCATCAGGAATCCAAAGGTATGCCAGAGTGAGCTTCAATTCCCTTCGAGTTGAGGCAGAAGGGGATTTTTTCTAGACATCCACAACACATATATGCAGGTCTTGGCCCATTCACTCATGAAAGTTTTCCAGCAGATCCAATTGTTGTAGAGATGGAATTTGTTGATAAGAATCCAACCAAAACCGAGCATCCCTTCCATCCCTAACTTCCCAAAAGGCGTGCTCCTGAACTAGGGAGCAATTTTTACAGGTCGTATTCCAAATCAGGGAGCCATGCCTATGATCATTCCATATAATCAATTGAGCTTCTTGCACTTCAAGTGTATATTTATGCTACCACAATTGAGCCCATAGGTCTCGTATAGGGCTTACATGTTACATGTTATAACTTAGGGACAATATGTATTAAGATGATATAGCTTATGGGTTCTCGATTAAGGGTTAATGATGATAGGTGTTAGAGATGATAAGAGTTATTAGTGGTTCTAAGGGTTAAGGTTTAAAGTGGTCCAATGATAGGTATTGGGTAGAAAATTGAAGAGAAACAAGGAAAGGAGCTTGCACCTTTCCTAACAAAAATGTAATCCCTATCAATTATAACTTCAAATCCACATGTCAACCTATAACCTTATAACCACTAATCATTATAACTCCCAACCCTTGAAACTTATAACCCCTAACCCCTGTAACGACCCTGCCGTTACGCCAAACAAGGAACATACATCAAGTGAATTTTTTTTTTTTTTTTTGGGTAAAAGATCAAGTGATTTTTTTTTTTTTTTTTGGGTAAAACATCTAGTAAACATGACGAATCACATGTCATGAATTCAATGCACGCCAATAATCTATTAACCAAATCAATGTACATCCATCTATATTCCAATGCATAAGAATTATAATTATTTAATTCGCATCATAATCAACGACACAGGGTACATACTCCATAAACTTTTAGGGTGCCTAAGTAACTACTCACAAGTTCATCCACACCTAGCTATAATATAACAAGTCACAAGTAATTATTAATTAAATTAAGTCGCAGCTTAATAATCAATCAATCCATCCATCGCATTACTTCCATTACGCGCATAGTTACTATCCAACAATCATTCATTACCTCATAAATTCATTGTGCGTGGTAGTCTAACCTTTAAGCAATCTACATTTAAACATTCCACGCGCGCGAGCATTCAACCTCTAAAACCATCATTCGTCAGCATAAAATATTCAATGGCACAAATAATAATTGATAATCTTATACATTACCGCATAATCTAAATTGCTCAAGACATCTAATGTCTACAAGAGCATTCATTACATTATTTTACTGCGCACGAGAAGTCTAACTAGAGACCAGTGAGACCACCCAAATCGCTGGGCATCTAACACAAATTGCAGAAAAATTAAAACCGCTAATGAGCAGTGAGACCGCCAAATCGCTGGGCATCTAACACGAATTGCTGAAAAATTAAAACCGCCAATGAGCTTGGAGTGAGACCACCTAAATCGCTGGGCATCTAACACGAATTGCAGAAAAATTAAAACGACCAGTGAGCTTGGAGTGAGACCGCCCAAAATGCTGGGCAGTGGATTGAGACGCAGGGTTATGGTTTCTCAAAACTCCGAGGACTGATAGCTTGTTGGCCATGAGTTAAGACGCAGATACCGATTCGCTGGGCAAGAGAAGATGGGAAGGCCCAAGGCCCCTTCTCACTGCTGAGCAGAAGTTGAAGGGAAAACGCAGAACTACTGGACACCCACTGGTTGGGAAAGGGAAGGAAGGCGCTAAGCCAGAAGATAAGACGAAAGGAGGTATTCGTTTCAACGCACCGGGTACTCATAAATGTGAACGCAGGGTTGAGAAGAGAGGAAGATGCTGATTGCTGGGCAGGAGGTAAATACGCTGAGTTTTAGTGTGAAAGGGCAGAACGTGTGATCTCCTCAACGCGACTTTAACTTTCTGGGCAGACCATCGAAGATTCTATACTTGTGAGATGAAACCAAAATGAAGTCTCAAAACATAAATCAAGTGTGCGGATTACCCCAAAAATAATTTACGATAAACAATTAGTGCATTGCAATTGAAATTATAAACTCTAATTTACAAATGCAACATAACAAAATCCAAGTTGGAATAAATTTCAACTGATAAGTTACCAACTACTATTTCAGAATTTCAATACAATATTTATCAATATCAATATTCGTATCAATTAAAAATTGCACCGAAGTACCGTATCCGATGGTGAAGATGCCGAAGTCGTTGTCTTGCATTTGTGCTCCGTCTAACTCTTGTCTGCTAACCGCTGAGACCTCATCGGTACCTCTCAACGAACGCTAGGGGTACTCTTTTTCCCCTTGAGCTCCCTGAGCCACAAAGGGGTCTACACACAATCTAGATAAAACTAGCTCCCAACTTGCCTCGTAAGGTTGAGCTACCACTTTCTAATCAAGCTGGACATCCCATCTCCCACAAGAAAAATCAGTCAAGAGGTCATCCAATAAACATAACCTTACGCCTACCAGAGGTCATCCCCTCTCCTCCTCCACCATTCCTTTTATAGAGTTTTTTAGAGACTTGTTGCCAAAATCCTCATTATGTTTATTAAAATTTAATTAGGATAAACCTCCCCTATACACATGTCACCCGATCTTTTAGTTTCACTAGAAAATCAATTTATTAATTAATTAAATTTTCCTATTTCCCTTACCCACTTAAACACATTCCTGAAAACGCTCCTCAGTGTCCCTTTATTCCCTTACAATTCTTAAATGACTGACGTATTTCTTAAAACCTAGTTGAGTTCACAATTAGAAGGTTCCGAAGACTAGATTCCCTGCTATGTTAGACATTCCCCTTCTCTTTAAGTTCCCCTTTTTATCTAAGTTTAGAATTAACAAGTTTAGACATAAACAACAATTTACCTTTTTAATAATCTAATTCTTCATTAAAATTTCACTTTAATTATTAACAATTGAATTTTCTTTACCCCCTCCTTGTTAAATGTCCATTTTTTTTTGTTCACATGTTCTACTTAGACCTAGGTTTTAAATTCAC
>CBVK0102278038.1:0-22046 GCA_900067695.1 Picea abies | reverse complement strand
TTTTTTTTTTGGGGGGGGGGGGACATTGTGCATTTGTAATGATGAATGTTTTTTCCTTCTCATAGCATAGATTTCATCGAAATGAAAATATTTCATATTCATCTCTTTACATAACTTTCGAGTCAGTCAAAACACCATATTGTCCACGCCATTTTCTTTTTGAGTAACAATAACCTTAAAAATAAAGCACTAAACTAAAATTGATTAGAAATTTTTACTTTTTCTAGTAGCAAACCTACATTAGATTAGTTGTAGGGCTTTGGAATAGGNNNAGTTGTAGGGCTTTGGAATAGGTGTGAAAGATAACTTTCCAAAGCTGCAAGCAAGCATAGAATCTTGTGTTAGGGAGCGGTGAAATCTAATTGCTACATTTTGTCCTAGGAAGCCCTTCTCACACAAGGGTCAAACCTGAGGTCACATTAAGACTGGCAGAGTTACTCACCTTTCCCTTTTGGTCTTGGTGTAGAGATTGTGCATATTATGGGGGTCTCTTGAAGGTATACCCACAATTATGAGCGGAATCCTTTCAAGTTGATTTCAGGCTAGATACCCTGCCCTTACGCATGGATCAGACTATCGACTATTTCCCCAGGTATCATTGTTGTAGTTGGTAACCTTAGTGGCCTATCTCTTTAGGGTATTTACACAAGGTGACTGTGGATGGGAAAGTCTTCATGGTACCTCGAATTGACGTTGGCCAGACTCACTCAGGCTCCTTGGAGGGTATACCCATGATTATGTGTGGGAGATTGCACTAGGGTGTAAGTCTATTAAGCAGGTCGTCAATGTAACTTTTCCACCTACTCTATCTCAGCCCCCTCTTACTTTGTTCCCACGATGTTGGATTTCATCACCAACTAGTGTGCTCATTGTGAGAAGGTTTTGTTTGCTTGCTTGCTTAGTAGATTTTTAGTGTGTGTTGTTTGTTCTCCCTAGCAACATCTAGGTTGGATATTTATTTTAATAGCGTCAATTCCCAAAAATACCAATGGAGAAACTCCTGATCCAGGAGAACCATTTGTTTTTCCTTCTTACGGAAACATTGGTCCTCCTTACATCACTACTTTGAGCATTGCAGGTCTCACAATTGGGTTATCGGTATGGTTGTTTTCCACTCCGGTGATCTCAAATGTAGGTGCTTCAGATGTAAGCACACCACCCACACATCAACCTCATGTCGACCTTTCTCCTTCTTCACCTGTCAGGTCTCCTTCCATTTATCCTTCTTCGCCTAGTGAAAGCTCTAAAGCGAGTAGCTAGATAGATAGGAAGAAGAAGAGACAGAAAGAGAATAAGAAGAACCAGAAAGGGACCAAGCCTCCAACTACATTAGATGTTGAATCCAAGAAACCAACTACTTTTAATAGTACTGGGAGTGTTGATGAGGTCATCAAGATTAAAATGAAGAATCTGAAACCCAAATTCCCTTGCAGTCTTTGTAAGGGCGACCATTTTCTGAGGGATTTCCCTGGTATTCCCAAGGTCTTAAAAGTGTGGTCTTCCATGTCATCGGCCCCTTCTAGGCATGTTGGTGACACCCCATCAACTAGTGACATTAAGGTTGGTAAGAAGAAGATAACTGTCAAATTCCCTTGCATGTTATGCAAAGGTGATCATTATTCTCACCTTTGTCCTTGTATGGATGAGGCTTCTTTTCTTTTGGAACAACTTCAACTTCCAAAAGGTTATTGTAAGATTTCTCCCAACCCATCGTTAGTTGATGGACTGGTCAATCTGGTTCCATCCCTAGTCAATCCAGTTGATTAGGTGGTCAATCTAGTTTCATCCTCGATTGAACCACTCACCAAAGTAGTTGATCCAGTTCCGTCATTGATCAACCCCATTTTTCATCTGGAAAGTGAAACCCAAGTGACTAATCCAGTCCCTTCATTGGTCAGTCCCACCCTTCATCCGAAGAGTGTCAAAGTGGTCGACCCGGCTCCGCCATCGGTCGATCCCACTCCTCCTTTGAGAAGTGTCAAAGTGGTTGCTCCAGTTACTTCATCAGTCAATCCCACTCCTCCTCTGACGAATGCTAAAGTGACTGATCCAATCCCTTCATCGGTCAGTCCCACCCTTCATCCGAACAGTGCCAAAGTGGTTGCTCCAATTAGATCATCGGTAAATCCCACTCTTCCTCTAAAGAGTGCCAAGGTGGTCAATCTGATCTCATCATTGATTGATCCTACTCTCCCGTTAGAGAGTAAACCCGATTCTCCCACATTTTTCTCATTGATACAAGATATAACATGCCGAGGGACATTTCTCCTTCTCCTGCGAAAACCCCTCCAAGCAATGAGGCCATCCTTTTTGATTTGGCTGGGCTAACTAAACCTCATCTCCCCTCTCACATTCTTTTTAATATTCCAGTTCAGGTTTGTGGTCGGGACATTCCTTATACGTTGATAGATGAAGGTTCGTTTGTTAGTATTTTGTCCTCTATTGCTTGGCAATATTTGGGTTATCCTAAGCTTGTGCCGGTTACCCAGACTCTATTCACTTTCAATAGAAGATCCAGCCACCCTTTAGGGATCCTTCCTCAGTTTCCGGTAACTTTGGGAGGGAAAGTCTTTATTGATGTTATGGTAGTCCAGGACCCCTAGGATTTTGATTTACTCCTTGGGCGAGATTATGTCTATGACATGAAAGCTATTGTGTCCACTCTTTTTCATGTGATATATTTCCCGCATGATGGAAGAATGGTGACTATTGATCAACTTTCGTTTGTTGGCCCTGAATTTACCATCAACCCAATAACCTCACCTTCCCCAAGGATATCTCAAGTTGTTGAGCCTCTCCAAGGCTATATAAGCAAGCTTTCTCATGGTGAAAGAGGACTAGAAAGGGAGAATCACATCAAACTTATGATATTATAAGTGGTGATGGAATAGAGATGATTTGCAGGCAATAGACCTATGATCTCATAGGGAGAAAACAATTAATCTATCATCATTCAGACCGTGGATATTTTGAGCAAGGGGTAGACAAGGAGGACTTGACGAAACTGTTGCATTCCATCTACTGCTGTAAGCAATGTTTTGTCCTCGTTAATATAATTTGCTTGGCCTGTTTCTTTCTAATTTATGTTTAATCTCACATGAATTAGTCTCTTTAGTAGATAGACCTATTTCAGACTAATCTTGATAGATTAGGAAGTGGTCGTACTTTGTTTGTCTGCAGGGCTGATCGAAGAGAGAAAGATTGGAGCTCAACTCAGAGTGTGCAAGGACAAACACCGGTAAAAGGTACTTCTTTTCTCCTTACTCTTCACACACTAGTTCACCTAGATCTAAAAGGAAGTCAGTGACCATGATAAGCACTTTCTATCTTAGAGTTAAGAGTCTAGCTCTTTGAGGAGATCTACCTGTCCGCAGGGAGATTTTCCTTCAACAGAAACTGGCGACTCCACTGGGGAATCGAATCGAAAATTTTGGTTTTGATTTTTCCTCATAGACCTTGTCTTCACCTTTGATTGTTATTAGGCCTTTTTCACCCCTTTATATCTGATTTCACTTGTTGATTGACTCTTTTCCCCATCACACTCAGCTTACCTGTCAAAATTTGATCAAAATTTTGAGTTTTTGGACCTTTTTGTGAGTTTTTTGAGCCTGGCGCCCCCCTGCCCATGTTAGCAGAGTGTCAACACTCCCTGGAAGTGTTGGAAAGAGATTTATAATGCTCTGGTGGCCCTTATACCAGAGCGCCAACCCTTTTTTTCACAAAATCTCTTCAAAAATTCCATTTTTTAGAGGTCCAGACCCTGTTTCTTCACTTGTTGAGCTGCTTTGTGATTCAATGATGCTTCCTTTGACCTTTGACATGCTTCCTCCTGAGAAGTAAACACCTTTTTTCTCATATTTTATGCCATTCTTTATTATTTTTGAGTTTTTCCTTTTGAGAGCTTGAAATCAATCCGTTGCTTTCTCCTCTCCTATCTAACTGAGCAGGAACTCCAATGAAGGACATCTAAAGTCTATAAATCTTCTCATTTGGTTCTTTGAGGTCATCTGATCCAATCTCTTTCTCCTTCTTTTTGCGTTTTTGGTTTTCTTTCTCTTGTTTGATCGCAAAAAAAAGGGTGTGTTGTTTGTGCAAAATCTGCATTTTCTTGTCTGAATCTCCTTGATCTGAAAGGGTAGTTGGCAGGACAAGTTTTTCATTGAATTGATTATCATTCGCATACAAATGACAAAATTACATCTTAGTGATTAGTTTTCACATTAGTTTGCATTTCTGAAATGTTGTAGCATCATATTAGATTTGATTGAGAACAAAATTGATTGAGGGCATTCCTTATCAAGTGTTTGATAGTGAAAACAACTCTTCCTATTTCCCTTAAATAGGTATTCACTGAAAAGAAACGATTGCTTATCATACTTCATGCATATTTTTGGGAATTGAGTCATCATTCCATCAGTTTCACTTTCGTACACCCTCTGAGTAAACAACAGCATTAAAATCAATGCTTAACTAAAATTTATCATACTTTTTACATCTTTGTTAGTAAACCTACATTAGTTTAAGGAGTAGGGCTTTGGAATAGGTTGAGAGGATAAATTTCCAAAGCTATCGAACAAACTTAGTATCTTGCTGTAGGGAGAGTCAAATCCAATTGTCGTATTGGCTTGCTGGGATCCCCCTCTCACACACGGGTTACGCACGAGGTCGCATTCAGGTGAGTTACAGAGATTATCCCTCCCTGGCCCAACTGTTTGTAGTGGTCAGATCATATATTGGGGGTCACTGGAAGGTATACCCACGATTATGTGTGGGATCCTTTCAAGCTGATTTCAGACTTGTTATCCTGCCCATACATTCCGACTGGACTGTCGACTGTACCCGCCCAAGGGCTGACTACGAGTTGGTGACCTTAGTAGCCACAATCTTTAGGGTCTCACACAAAGTGACGATGAAGGGAAGTCTCACTGTACCTAGAACAGACGTTGGTCAAACTCACTCGGGCTCCTTGGAGGGTAAATCCACAATTACTGCGTGGAAGCTTGCACCAAGGTGTAATTTCGTTAAGCAGGTCTCCAACGTAACTGATCCACCTGCTCTATCCCCGCCCCTTCCTATTTTGATCTTGCGACGTTGGATTTCATCACCAACTAGTGGTTTCATCATAGGAAGGTTTATTTGATTGTTTTCTTCTCAGATTCTTAGTGTGTGTTGTTTGTTTTACTTAGTGGACCTTAGGTCGAGTCAGTGTTAATGGCATCGAATCCTGAGAGTACCAATGGAGGAACCCCTTCCTCTGGGGAACCTTATACCTTTCCTTCATTTGGAAACTTTGGTCCTCCATATGTTGCCACACTGAGTCTTCCAGGACTCACCATTGAATTACTAGTTTGGTTGTTCCCCACTCCAGTGATCCTGAATCCTCCCAATGTTTCAGCTGCACCTAATACTTTAGATGTCGGTACACCACCCACACATCAACCTCACGTCGAATTTTCACCTTCTTCACCCATTAAGTCTCCTTCCATTTCTCCTTCTTCACCTAGTGAAATCTCTAAAGCAAGTAGCCAGGTTGATCAAAAGAAGAAGAAACAGAAAGAGAAGAAGAAGAAGAACCTGAAAAGGACAAAGACCCCAACAACATCAAATGTTGGCTCTAAGAAACCAGTTATTGTTAATAGTACCGGGAGTGTTGATGAGGTCAACAAGATTAAAATGAAGAATCCAAAACCCAAATTCCCTTGCAGTATTTGTAAGGGTGACCACTTTCTGAGGGATTGCCCCGGTCTTGCCCAGGTCTTAGAAATGTGGTCCTCCATGTCATCGGCCTCTGTCGGTCATGTCGATGATACCCCATCAACTAGTGATGTTCAGGGTGGTAAGAAGAAGCAAATTTTCAAGCTCCCTTGCATGTTATGTAAAGGTAATCATTAATATCACCTTTGTCCTCGCAGGGACGAGGCTTCTTCTCTTTTGGAAAAACTTCAACTTCCAAAAGGTTATCGTAAGCTTTCCTCTGACCCATCATTGGTTGATGGACTGGTCAATTCGGTTCCATCCCTGGTTAGTTCGGTTGATCAGGTGATCAATCTGGTTTCCTCCTCAATTGAACCACGAACCCAAGTAGCTGATCCAGTTCCGTCATCGATCAACCCCGCTCTTCATCAAAAGAGTGACACCAAAGTGGTTGATCTATTTTCATCCTCGATCAATCTTGCTCTCTCGTTAGAGAGTGACACCAAATTGGTCAATCCGTTTCCACCCATCGACCCCATTCTTCCTTTGGAGAATGAAACTCAAGTGGTCGATCCGGTTTTTCCATCGGTCGATCCCATTCCTCCATTGAGGAATGTCAAAGTGACTGATCCAGTCCCTTCCTCGGTTAGTCCCACTCTTCCTCTAAAGAGTGTTGAAGTGGTCTATCCAAGTCCACCATTGGTTGATCCAATCCAATCATCGGTCGATCCTACTCTCCTTCTAGAGAGTAAACCCGATACTGCCCATGTTTTTCTTGTTAATACAGAATCTACCGTACCGGGGGGCATTCCTCCTTCTCCTGTGAAACACCCTCCAAGTAATGAGGCCATCCTTTTTGATTGGGGTGCGCTAACTAGACCTCATCTTCCCTCCCACATTCCTTTCCAGATTACAGTACAGGTTCGTGGTCGAGACGTTCCTCAAACGTTGATAGATGAAGGTGCGTCCGTTAGTATTTTTTCTTTTGTTGCTTGGTATGCTTTGGGTTGTCCGCATCTTGCACCGGTTACACAAAATCTGTTAGCTTTTAACAGAAGAACTAGTCAACCTTTAGGGATCCTTCCTCAATTTCCTATAACTTTGGGAGGGAAAACTGTCTTTATCGATGTTATGGTAGTCTGAGACCCCTTGGATTTCTCTTTACTTCTTGGGCGGGATTATGTCTATGCCATGAAAGATATTGTATCCACTCTTTTCCGTGTGATATCTTTCCCTCACGATGGAAGAATTGTGACTATTGATCAACTTTCATTCATCGGCCCTGACTAGGTTACCTCCCTAAGTGGTTCCTATATGCAGACAGTATCACCCTCGCTACATGTCAATTATGTGGTGTTGTCTCCCATGATTTCAACTTCTGATGCTTTGGATCCGGTAGTTGACATGGTGATCTCTTCGGTAGGGTTATTGGAGCCTGATATCCTTACCCCTGTCATGACCCTTGACATGTGTTCCTTCCAGAGTGATTGTCTTCCATCCGACGAAGATCTCTTGGAAGCCATGACTGAATTTTGTCCCTTGACATGGTATCCTTCCAGAGTGTTATCCTCTCGAAAACCATGATCCGGATGAAACCACGAGCATAGTTTCTCTTCTCTGTGGAAAGCTCGTTAAAAAATGAAACAAAGGTCTTGAGCATAGTTCTTTTCCTGTGTCAAGCTCATTAAAAAATGAAACAGTCACCTCTCTTGAACCTTCTTTTCATCCACCCTTATCCTTCGATGAATGAATTAAAGCTTGGAGGGCATGTCTCCAGCCTTTGTTGATCTTTCTGGAGTTAAGCCACTAGATTTCATGCTGGGGGCATACCGAGCTTAGTCTTTGTTCTTTCTCGTGCTCGTAAATACATGAGAATGCATCCGGGTAGACTTTTATCTCTTTTTCGGACGTGTATGGATACACGAAAAAGGAACCCCCTAGAGTCTCCTGTAAGCTCTTTTCAGACTCTCTAAACATGAAAAGTTTGTCGAGTGATCTTGCTTCCTTTCCCACTCGTTAAACGGTTTCAAAGGGCATCTTTCGATTGATAATTTATCTCTTTTTCGGCCTCGCGAGACTAACATTACGAAAAAGGACAACACTGGAGTCATCTTTAAGTTCTTTTCAGACTCTCTAAAGATGAAAAGATTGTCGAGCACCTTGTTCTCTTCATGCTCATTAAAGTATTTGAAGAAAACGTCTGTTGAGCGATAGTTTATCAATTTTTCAGTCTCATCAGACTACTTTACGAAAAAGGAACTGAGAGAGTTCTCTTTTAAGTGTTTTTTCAGACTCTATAATCATGAAAAACCTTCGAGTTTTCTATCTTTGGACTCACTAAAACAAACATCGACAGGCCCATACGGGACCGAACCCTTACTTCTTCCAGTTCGTTAAACAAAGGAAGAGAAACTTACCGAAGGTGAGTTATATCGAGCATGTGTTACCCTCCTCGAGCTCGTTAAATTAAAAAGAGGTACTCGTCTATTTGGATGGGGGGAAAAATTGAAAGAAGCAAGCCAAGCAGTCTCTTGAGAACATTACCAAGTAATTCTTAGAGTCACCCTTGAACACAACACTTTGTCTTTTGCACGCATTATAATCCGCTGAACCTCTGCACTGAGCCAATCCTTTGAGTTTCTTTCACTCCTTTGGGTCACCTAACGTAAGTCACAACATCCATTGCATCATCAATTTTTGGTCCATGTCATGTTTCTGCTATTGTGCCTCAGTGTTCAAGGGAAGTATCTGCCTCGAGAGTCAGCCATCACAAATATCTTGTCTCAATACCCGTGTCAATCTATGTTCATTTGATCTACCAATTACATCTTTGTGTCTGTTTCGTGTCATTTATGGGGAATACATCAAGGCCCTCCTTCGACGAGCCTATTCTTGTTGACTTCAACAGAAATTGGCAACTCCACTGGGGATCGAACCCAGAATCTCTGGTTTCCCAAACTAGGAATTAGACTTAGAAACCAGTTAGTACTTTGGGACCTGCATGCCTCAATGGCAGGCCTCCTCACGTTCAACACTGGGTTTACATCATTGACCTCTGATCGGATGATTCCATGGCTGTTCGACTTCAGCTCATCCATTCACATTTGTTGGAATGTACTAGAGTACCTTGGGAATCATTAACATTAATGGTGATCTTCCTCGTGCTTGTTAATGGTTGACATCATTGACCGATAATCAAGTGGTTTCTGCCATGTTTGACATCAGGACATCTATTCACATGGTTAGATTCGTACTACATTGGGATCAGTAAGAAGACCCTGGGTTGAGTGATCACTTTGATATGTACTTTGCCCAGGTTGCGAAGGAGTTTCTCTTGAACAATGACACGTATACTGTTACATAGATACACTTTGTATTGGTCGTGGCTATGTCTTGTCATCTCATAGATCCACTGTGTATTCTTCGTGGCTACGATTAGTTCAGGTCATGAGAGTATAGATCCATAGTGTATTTTCAATAGCTATACCTTTTTATCAATACAATTATGGATCCGTAGTGTATTTTATGGCGGCCATGTCTTGAAAGTCTTGATCACCCAAGCATAGGTATGCCTACCTTGGGTTTGAAACATGTCATAATATTTGTTGGATGTTTGTGTGCATCTTTTGTCAGGTTCTCTGCGTCTATACCCTTGCTTGAAAGTCTACAAAGCATTTCAGTTATCATTTCTCATCTTCTAACTTCATACTTTGGGGGGAAATCTGTTACACATAAAAATACTCACTTTGATAGTGTCGCAAGTGTCGTCATTACAAAGGTCGCAAGTGTCTCATTTTTCTCACAAGGTCGCAAGTGTCACAAGTGTCAAAGAAAGAATGCTGCCATGATGCCTATGTCATGCCTATAACGACATGAGGAGGACACTTGAAACACCTCAAACATTTGATTTGAAAGAGGTGAAATGAGTCAACAGGCTTACAAACCTTTTTCCATCTAAAATCACCTCAAAAACTGAGTTTTTGGAGGGGAGTGCTCCCCTATACCTCTTCTGGGAGTGTTAACGCTCCCCCTTACACTGTCTGGGAGCATTATAAAGCTCTTTGTCCCTTCTGTAGGAGCGCTCCTACCCTCAGGAGTGCTAGCGCTCCCATAAATCCTACTAGGGAGTGTTATAGCATTCTGAGTGCCCTTTTGAGGGAGCGCTACCTATTTTAGGCAATAGTTGAGTTGTTGAGATGAATGGGGGAAGGATATTTTCATTCTTAGAAGGCAGTTGAGCTCAAATCCCTAGTCCATCCATGATCTTAGGGTAGATCCTCAACTGAAGGAGGAAAATCCTCACCTTCCCCAAGGATATCTCAAGTTGTTGAGCCTCTCCAAGGCTATATAAGCAAGCTTTCTCATGGTGAAAGAGGACTGGAAAGGGAGAATCACATCAAACTTATGATCTTATAAGTGGTGCTGGAATAGAGATGATTTGGAGGAAATAGACCTATGATCTCATAGGGAGCAATCCGTGAAGCTATCATCATTCAGACCATGGATCTTTTCAGCAAGGGGTAGACAAGGAGGACTTGACGAAACTGTTGCATTCCATCTACGACTATAAGCAATGTTTTGTCCTCGTTAATATAATTTGCTTGGCCTATTTCTTTCTAATTTGTGTTTAATCTCACATGAATTAGTCTCTTTAGTAGATAGACCTATTTCAGACTAATATTGATAGAGTAGGAGTGGTCATACTTTGTTTGTCTGTAGGGTTGATCGAAGAGCGAAAGATTGGAGCTCGACTCGGAGCGTGCAGGGACAAACACTAGTAAAAGGTACTTCTTTTCTCCTTCCTCCTCACACACTAGTTCACCTAGATCTAAAAGGAATTTAGTGACCATGATAAGCACTTTCTGTCTTAGAGTTAAGAGTCTAGCTCTTTGAAGAGATCTACCTATCCGCAGGGAGATTTTCCTTCAACACTATTGGAGCCTGATCTCCTTAACCCTGTCGTGGCCCTCGACATGTGTTCCTTCCAGAGCATTCTTCTTCCATCTAATGAAGATCTCTCTTGGAATCCATGACCGAGTTTTTTCCCTTGACGTGGTTTCCTTCCAGAGAATTATCCTCTTAGAAGCCATGATCAAGAAGAGGTCATGAGCATAGTTTTTTTTCTCTGTGGCAATCTCGTTAGAAAATGAAACAAAGGTCTTGAGCATAGTTTTCCTCTCTATAGCAAGCTCATTAAAAAATGAAACAGAAATCTGGGGATTGAACCCAGAGCCTTGAGCATAGTTCTTTTCCTGTGTCAAGCTCGTTAAAAAATGAAACAGTGACCTCTCCCATCGGGTCGAGTCTTTCGCTAGATCTCATAGATGTTGAGTCAAGTCTTTCGTTAGGTCTCATATTTGAACCTTCATTTCATCCACCCTTATCCTTTTTCTCCATCTAGTACATAAATTGGTGACAACCTCAAAGTCGGTGGATGAATTGAAGCTTGGGGGGCATGTCTCCATCCTTTGATGATCATTCTGGAGTTAAGCCACTAGCTTTCAAGATGGGGGCAGAGTACCGAGCTTAGTCTTTTTTCTTTCTTGCACTCATAAAAACATGAGAATGTAACCGAGCAACCTTTTATCTCTTTTTCGGGCTCGCATGGATATACGAAAAAGGAACCTCCTGGAGTCTTCTTTAAGCTCTTTTCAGACTCTCTAAACATGAAAATATTTCCTACTAATCTTGCTTCTTTTCACACTCGTTAAAAGGTTTGAAAGGGATTCTTTCAAGTGGTAGTTTATCTCTTTTTCGGCCTCGCGAGACTAACATTACGAAAAAGGATAACACTGGAGTCATCTTTAAGTTCTTTTCAGACTCTCTAAACATGAAAAATCATTGGCTTTACCTTCTCTGGACTCATTGAAAAATCATACATTGAAGGTCCCATACGAGACTGAACCCTTACTTATTCCAGTTCGTTAAAAAAAGGAAGAGGAACTTACAGAAGGTGAGTTATATTGAGCATGTGTTATCCTCCTCGAGCTCGTTAAATCAAAAAGAGGTACTCGTCTATCTGGATGGGGTAAAAAATTGAAGGAAGAAAGCCAAGAAGTTTTTGAGAACATTACAAGTAACTCTTACGGTCTCCCTTGAACACGACACTTTGTCTTTGCATACATTTTAATCCGCTGAACCTTTGTACTGAACCAATACTTTGAGTTTCCTTACTCCTTTGGGTCACTCGATGAAAGTCATAGTATCCACTACATTATCAATTTTTGGTCCATGTCAAGTTTCTTCTATCATGCCTCAGTGTTCAAGGGAAGTATCTGCCTCAAGAGTCAGCCATCACAAATATTTTGTTTCAATACCCGTGTCAGTCCATGTTCATTTGATATACCAATTACATATCTGTGTCAGTTTCATGTCGTTGATGGGGGATACATCAAGGCCCTCCTACGATGAGTCTGTTCCTGTCGACTTCAGCATGTTATCCAGGAACTAGACTTAGAAACCAACTAGTACCTTGGGACCTGCATACCTCAATGGCAAGCCTCCTCGTGTCCGACAATGGGTTTACATCATTGACCCCTGATCAAGTGATTCCATGGATGTTCGACTTCATCTCATTCATTCACATTCGTCGGAATGTACTAGAGTACCTTGGTAATCATTGACATCAATGGTGATCTCCCTTGCATTTGTTAACGGTTTACCTCATTGACTGGTAATCAAGTGGTTTCTACCATGTTCGACATCAGGATATCTATTCACATGGTTAGATTCGTACTACATCGGGATCAGTAAGAAGACCCTGGGTTGAGTAAGAAGACCCTCAAATACTAGTTTTGAAGAGGAGAAATCATTTGACAAAAAGTACAAGTATTTTGCCATTGGAAAAACCACTAAAAAGTCAATTTTTGGAAGGGATCACTCCCCTATACTCTATTAGGGAGCGTTGGCACTCTGTAACCTCTTCTGGGGGAGCATTGGAACACTTTGTACCCCATTTAGAGGGAGCATTTCCCCTTTTTTGAGTAAATTTTGGTATGTTGAGGGAAATCAGGGAAGAATCCCCTGAATCTCTAAAAGTGGTTGGATTCGAATATGAGTTCAAGGAATGATCTTAGGGAAGATCCATAACTAAAAGAGAGGAATCCTCAACTTATCCCAAAGATATCTCAAGTGGTTGGGCCTCTCCAAGCTGATATAAGGAGGCCTTCTCATGGTGAAAGATACATGAAAATATTGGAGGTATGAAACTTATGATCTCATAGGCAACATACAGTACATGGGAGAGACATTATAAAGCATCTAACTTATGATCTCATAAGGGAGATATCATTGAAGCATCAACATTCTGTGTGTGGATTATTTGAGAAAGGGTCTGGACAAAGGGAGCTTGGTGAAGCTGTTGCACTACATCCATGGCTGTAAGTAACACTTTTTTCTCATTAATATAAATTCATGCTTGGCCTGTTTCCTTTAAAGTTTGTGTATATGAACTTGTCTCTTTCATAAATTCATCATGAAGCTAATCATAGTAGAGTAGGAAGTATTGTTGTTATTGCTCATTGTATCACATGACCTTCAACTGAACTTGGAGATCAAGATCAACCCAGAGCGAGCAAGGACAAACGTCAGTAAAGAGGTATTTACCATTCTTCCCTCTTCTTCTTTGATAGTTTAGCTTTATGATAAAGGAATGTCAGTGTCCATAATAGCACTTTTTGTCTTGGAATTAGGGGTCTAACATCCAAGAGGAAATCCACTTGTCCGCAGGGGGATTCTCCTATAACAGTTGTAGCCACCTTCTGGTTGTAGTCGAAGATCATAGGGGGTTGTAGCCTCCTTATGGTTGTATCCAGAGAATTGGGGAGTTGGAGCTTCCCTCAGGTTGTAGCCTAAGAAACTAGGGGGTTGGAGCCTCCTTCTAGTTGCAACTGGAAAACAAAGGAAGTTGGTGCTTCCAATGAATGTAATTCTTCAATACATATAAGAAAAAACATTATGTGGTTTTCTCTCGCTTTGGGTTTCCACATAAAAATACTGGTGTACTGTGTATGTGTATGATTTTTGATTTGTTCATTGTTTATTTACTCTGCAAATATTGGATGATAATTCTACATTGATATACCACTTGCATTATATGGTTAAAAAGGATTAGATTGCTCTATTACTGATTCACCCCCCCCTCTCGGTAATCCAACATATGCAACTGATTTAAGATTTGCATCATTTGAGCATTTATTTGAATTTTTTTATCTCATCATCTTATCAGTTTATGTTTTTTAACTCTGCACTTCTATTCTCAAACTTCTCACAATCTCTATTAATGTTTCTTGTTCCCCTTTGCTCCTGTGCCCATTCGATTATGTCTCTACATTACCAACACTAATATTTTGACCTTTGAATTTTTTCTCATGACTAAAGGATCCCTCTCTTTCCTCCATGTCCCAAATATTCATTCCTATCTTGAATTGATATGCTTATATCCCTTAATTTTTCAAAGTGTGCAAGCAACCATTTTTGTTAGAATTTAGAATTTTGCATATTATAGAAAATTTTCAATTAATGCTACAAGTTTTTTTTCTACTTAATTCATGGAGAGTTATATCATAGTTCTCCCAATTCTAATAATTCCAAGTTATTCTTCTCTGAACCATATTTTCAAAGACTATTCTCTTGCTCAATTTTGAGTCTTGAACATAAATTTATTGATGGAAAAGGCAACAAAGGAATATCCATTAGCACATACAACATAGCTTCAATGCTCAATGATTATTTGATCATTCCTTCAGATTTAATCATGTCTATGAGTCTAGTTATATTCTTATTAGATCATGATCATCAATATCTTAATGGCCACCTCAATATGTAATACATCTTTGATGCATGACAACCATCCAATTTGGACCTCAAATTAATCTTGACCGTTGATCCCATTTTCACATAGCTTGAACCTTTATCTCACAACCACCATTCAATTAGATTTCTGATTAGTATTAATCGTCGATCTTCTATCTTGATGGTTTCAAAGTGGGTCTAAGGCATGTTTTTTCATACCTCTCCGGCCTCGAAAATGCACCTTCGCGTTCTGCCACACTCACTTTTCACCCATACTTAGAAATTTTTTAAAGTATTTCACCATGGGTCTTTGAGACATCACGAGGCATCGGATATCTCATCCTCTAGGTCATATGATCTATGACAAGTGGTGACCTCTTGGGCCATCGGATCTCTAACTCTTTGGTTCATACGATCTATGACAAGTGGCAACCTCCTAGGTCATTCGATCAATTCGTCATACTTAGACAATTTCTCAAATCTCACCATGCTCCATGACATCTCCTTTTGGCTTATTCATTTTTTACACTTATCCATTTCTTGAGACATATTTGTCAAATCGATTCTTGGTACCTAGTAATTTTTCAATATCTCATTGTGAGTTGCGGGTCTACAACATTTTCCCGATTCTTGTGACCTCGTATGTCCGACCGATTCTCCATACTTAGTCAATTTTCAAGATCTCACCACACTATGTATTTATACAAAACTTGTCTAATTCATTTGTGATCTCATCCATTTGACTGATTCTTCATACTTAGTCGATTTTTAAGATTTCACCACGAGTCAGCTAGTCCATGACATTTTCCAAATTCTTGTGATATCCTTCGTTCGATCGATTCTCGATACTTAGTCATTTCTTCGTTTCTCACGACGCTCCACAGGACATATTCATTCGACCAATCCCTTCTCAATACTTAGTCATTTCTTCGATATCTCACTGTGGGTCGCAGGTCTACAACACTTTCGTTCAATCTTCTGCGATCTCGTTTGTCCAGTTGATTCTCCATACTTAGTCGATTTTTGATATTTCACAATGGGTCCATAGGTCCATGAGTTTGAACTCATTTATTCACATACTCCCGATTCTCCGTCGCACTCTCTGTGATGTCTTGACACTTGGTCGTTTCTCAAGATCTCTTGTGTTGGTGTTGTAGATGAGGTGGCTTCTATGTGGACATATTCTTCATGATATTTGATACATTTCATGACATGTGACACTGTATGTTGCATCTGCAAAGTTGTTTGTTATAACACTGATGTGGACTCTCTTTGATGTGGCACTCATCTGACTGGACACGTGGCACTGATGAGGTTTCCATCATGGTGTTGACATGGATGAGATGATTCATTGATTATTGGTCCCCAATATTTTGATCTTAACCATTTATCTCTGGAGATCATCGGTTAGGATTTAACTTGTTCTAGGTTCACAATTCTTCACAACAAAAGTTAAAGACATGTGCAGGGTTCCATACTCCCCCATTCTCATTTAAACTATGTAACTCTGTCTTTTTTTTATAAACTATTTGTAGTTGTTTTCCTTTACGAATATAGTGATATTCTATAGTGATATTCGTCCAGCTTTCCATCACTCCACTCCCCTTAATCTTGTGCAGCTCTGAATCTATTTCACAAACATACATCTTCATTCTTAATTCAAGGTAATCACACAAAGTTCTTTCATAAATTCAACAATGCATCGTCATCTTTGAACTCAAAGACTCCTCAACGCACATGGGTATTATGTACTTCATCTATCTTGATCGATTTACAAACTATTTCTAACATAATCCTCATGCAACAACTTTTGTTGTCCCATAGACAAGTAATCAATTTCCAAAGAAAGTCTCAATCCTGTTAGTATGCCCTTAAGGCCTGGTGTTGTAACCTTGTTACACACCAAATTCCCACAGTACTAAGTGTCGCACTTATTTATCTCATTCTACTAAGTGTCATAAGTGTCGTATGCACCTTACTAAGTATAGCATGCACTTTATCAAGTGTCCTATGCACCTTACTAAGTGTTGCATGCACTTTATTAAGTGTCGCAACTTTGACACCATGGAAGAACATTTTTCATAATCCCTAATCAATGTGGAGGAGAAGAACTCACCATGAGAAGGTCGAAAAATTGTTTTTTACCTTGACATTTTGATCATTTTTGAAGGTCAACGCTCCACTGCCCATGTCTAGGGAGCGTTGAACTCTTATCAACTCTCCCCTTCCTATGTATATGGAGCATTGACAACGCTTTGTGCTCAATATTGGGGGAACGTTGAAGTGGTTAGAGGGAGTTATAACTAACCCACCTTTTTCTAAGGACCAACTCTGAGGAGATGAGGTTTGTTTGGGTTGAACCATATTACATGGCTCCATATTAGGCTAAAAATCCCAACTAATGGAGAAAAATCTTTAACCATTTCCTGAAATACTTCATGGTGGTTAAGCCTCCAACTCTTATATAATGAGTGCATTCCAAGGTGAAAGAGAGATAAATAATTTCAGAGTGTCAAACCTTTGATCTTATGAGGAGAATTCATCAAAGCATCATCATTCTAATCCTGAGACGTTTAGGCAATGGATGGACTGGAAATCTTGGAGGAGTTGTTGCAATGTCAACGTTGGTTTGCTAGTACTTCAACATGTTTCTCCATTAATATAACTTGGTCTATTTCCTTCATACTATTGTTTATACATGTCTGTCTATATAGATAGATCTTCTCTTATCTAATGATATATTGTAGGAGTATAAGGTGTTGTTCTATTCCTTCCAGACTTTCTTCATCGTGATAGAAGCTTGGACAACAATACCAAATATTGAAGATCAATGAGGACAACCATTGAAAATGAGTAAGTCACACTTTTTTCTTCTATCTTCTCTTCCTATAGACATAATGAATAGATCTAAAGGAATGTTAGTGTCTATTTGTTTGTTTTTTTGTCTTGGACAATAGGGGTCTAGATATCCAAGGGAGATTTCACCTGTCCATAGGAGAAATATTCTGTGACAAACCTACAGATCTGATACCAATCTATAATGTACCCATCTACCATCAGGTCGGGTCACGCTTGTTATAGAAATTTTTTCCACACTCTATTCATCATGCTTTGGTGGCCTTATCTTTCCCTATGTAGACTCAATTCCCCTATTTTGCTCAATCCAAAGTCAAAAATTCAATTTTTTGTGCATATACGTAGGCTACAATTAGACAACTTGTGTATATGCATGTTGTTCCATTACAACCTACGTACATCGGGTTTTGTGCTAAAAATTAAAAAAATATTTCGGGTTTCCATGCCAAGTCATGGGATCCATACCCTTTGGTGTTTCATATGCTGGAAACGATCTGATTCAACCCTTCAATTCCCTTTGAAGGCTATAAATTGAGTTGTATACAAGCCTTGAAGAGGCGAGAAAAAGTGGAGAACAAATACACTCTAGAGAAAATTCACCTCATATTGAGTCTACATCCCTTTGTCATTTAAGTCTGAACTTCTCTTGTGTTCATCCCCCAAGATCTTCCTATTTTGTGAAGGAGGAACCCAATTACTCCTATAATTTATGAGCTTTTCTTGTGGAGGATTGAAGTGGCGAAGACCCAGGTGGAGGAACTTGTTTTTTCGGTTCCATCAAGTGCCACTACATGAAGATGTCACTTATGTACTTATTTTGATTATATTAATAGAAATACTATTTTCTTGTTCAATTATATGTTACGAATGTTTGTGTTATTTTCCATGGGTAAATTTGTTCTACATGTTAATAGACTATGCTAGTTTATATGCTAACACTTTATATATTTTCATATGCTTGTGTATCTTGAATGTTGAGGACAAGTTGCAGGTATCAAGCATTGAATCATGAGCTTGATAGTAGTCTTCTACGAATGTCTGGAAGAGGTAGGCTCATTTCCTTTCTTTTGTTGACATTTCCATTTATCTAGCATACTTGAGATTAGAGTTGATTTCTGGGTGTCATTTCATCTATTGTGGTCTTACCCCAAGCCATAGAGAATTTTTCCTTGTAACAACGCTACTACAAAGTATCCCTTCCATAAATTTGTTTGAATTCTGATAGCATTTAACTAATAAAGAAGTATGAAAGAAATGCAATAAAAACACATGTAATGATCAAGTGAGATCGGAAGTTCCCTCTGTAGACTCAATTCCCCTATTTTGCTCAATCCAAAGTCAAAAATTCAATTTTTTTTGCATATATGCAGGCTACAATTAGACAACTTGTGTATATGCATGTTGTTCCATTACAACCTGTGTACATCGGGTTTTGTGCTAAAAATTAAAAAAATATTTCGGGTTTCCATGCCAAGTTATGGGATCCATACCCTTTGGAGTTTCATATGTTGGAAACGATATGATTCAACCCTTCAATTCCCTTTGAAGGCTATAAATTGAGTTGTATACAAGCCATGAAGAGGCGAGAAAAAGTGGAGAACAAATACACTCTAGAGAAAATTCACCTCATATTGAGTCTACATCCCTTTGTCCTTTAAGTCTGAACTTCTCTTGTGTTCATCCCCCAAGATCTTCCTATTTTTTGAAGGAGGAACCCGATTACTCCTATAATTTATGAGCTTTCCTTGTGGAGGATTGAAGTGGTGAAGACCCAGGTGGAGGAACTTAGTTTTTCGGTTCCATCAAGTGCCACTACATGAAGATGTCACTTATGTACTTATTTTGATTATATTAATAGAAATACTATTTTCTTGTCCAATTATATGTTATGTATGTTTATGTTATTTTCCATGGGTAAATTTGTTATACATGTTAACAGACTATGCTAGTTTATATGCTAACACTTTATATATTTTCATATGCTTGTGTATATTGAATGTTGAAGACAAGTTGCAGGTATCAAGCATTGAATCATGAGCTTGATAGTAGTCTTCTACGAACGTCTGGAATAAGTAGGCTCATTGCCTTTCTTTTGTTGACATTTCCATTTATCTAGCATACTTGAGATTAGAGTTGATTTATGGGTGTCATTTTGTCTATTGTGGTCTTACCCCAAGCCATAAGGAATTTTTCCTTGTAACAACACTACTACAAAGTATCCCTTCCATAAATTTGTTTGAATTCTGGTAGCATTTAACTAATAAAGAAGTATGAAAGAAATACAATAAAAACACATGTAATGATCAATATTCATGCTAGGCTTTAAAATGATTCTTAAACATGTCATGCGCAACAATAACCAACAAGAAGACACATTAAACATACATAAATCAGAGATAATAATTAATACACAATGGAAATAAATATACAAGCAAGAGAAACCATGATAGAGAGAACTTATCTTAAGAAAAACCAATCAACAATTGGCTACAAACCAAAGACGTTCCACCCAACCTTAGACATTGTTGTTCCAAGTCTCAACACCAAGTCACCCCCGAGCCAAGGCCATAAATCCATAAGGACGGGTTCCAGAGCAACACTCATCTTCCCAAACCAGTCAACACTCAATCTCTCATAGATTTATCTACACACAACCATCCAAGGTACACCAACTCTCTTCTCTCTAGCCTGCACCACCTAAAGACAATGACCCCCTTTCTCTGTCATGCAGTCCCTCAGGCTGTCCACTTCTTTCTAGGGAACCCGTGCATCTGTTCAAGAATATCCATGTTGGGACTCACAATATTCACAACCGTGAACAAGGTTTAAGACATATTAATGCATCTCAGGCATACAAGCACCATTTCATGGTTGGAATACACCAATAATTAGTACAACCAACAAAACAATGGCTTCTTTCTTCGACAATTCATTCCCATGTCCCAACCAAGAACAATAATGAATGAGGAATAATGAATGAGCATCAAAATAAATGAAGAGTGAACAATGAGGAAGAACCACGAGGAAGAACCCCAAACAACCCACAAAAGGTGTTTATGAAATTACATGCAATAAAGAATCGCATGGCATTTTTCCCAAGAAACTCATGTAACTACTTCTTTCTCTCTAAAAATTCCAAGATAGGTAAATACAATATAATAAAAAGACTTAGCCCCTTTAGCCCCCTCTCTCATGGAATCATAGTCCCCTATAACTCTTGTCCTTGTTCGTCTTGTAGCCAATGATGTATTTTATTATTTGCAATGTTCAAAGTATTACATTTCCTAAGCACTCCTGCCTCTTTTGATTGTTTAGGGACTTCAAACTTTCATCAAATAAACAAAATACATTATTTAATATGGGGACTCAAAACTAGGTATTACAATGGTTAAAAACATATTTTCATCATCCACTTAATTTTGACCATAATAAAACTCTTAACCTACTTAATTTTTTTATAAAATTCATGTCAAATATAAAAAAATTCATGTCAAATTTTCCACTGTTAACTTACTCTCTCTATATCAACATTACATATTAAATGTTATGACCTTCAATCTAACAATTAACATATTTTAGTTTTAAAAACACCTTTTATTTTATTACTCTCAATATAAGAGCATCCAACACCACACTAATTACACCCAAAAGCGTATACCTAGTGACAATCGTGAGATTTAATCATCTTTTAATTCTAAAGAGGGTTTTTATGGACACTAATTTGTTTAGAATATTTTTCGTCGAGATTTAATAGATTATCTTCCTCTCATGTCAAACATGACCGGTAATCATTACTGATAATGACGGATCAAATTATTTACTACATTGTTGTGTAGTTTTCACAACTTCCTTTATTTACTATGCTATGAAGTTTACTGAGGTTTTTAGTGTGTCAATCAAGTTGTGCTAGTGTACTCACATTTTCATTTTCAATATCATTTTATTCTTAAATTATTTTTGTTTTGGTGACCATTGAAACTCAATTAATGAAGCGATTTATTCGGTGCCACGCCTCCACCCCTGAAAAGCAAAGACTAATTCAACCAAAATTTTTGACGTATTTTAGTTATCAAAATATTCAATTTAATGTGGTATTTAAAGCAAACTTTGGGAAAACATTAAACCTCTTCCAAACTAAACTAATTGGAAATTAAAATTACTAATTAAAGTTATTTGATAGTAAAGAGTATAGTTTAATTGGATATATTTTATTTGAGAATTGTTTAATTATTTTATTTTAAAATTTATTTGGATAATATATTAACATTTTTAAATATGAGATGATTACAGTATGAGATTCTCATAGTTCTTTATAATGTTGTATTAGATTTATAAATTGTATATGGAGTTTTTGAAACGTCTAATGTTTTGAGTGGACACTCCATCTATCATCAGGACTCTTGAAGCAGTGAAGATTTAAAATAGTAGATCAATCATGATGATGAATGGAGTGTCCACTCAAAATGTTGAACGTTTCAAAAACTCCATACACAATTTATATCCAAAAATCTAATACAACTGAGACACTCGTGATTGTTTTTTGGAATTGTCATGGTTTTCTATGGTTCAAAGGTCCTATGATAAGTTGGATCCCGAGTGATATTAATATTATTTGTCTAGTTGAAACTTGGGAGCATGAGGAGTCTAAGGTCCCTAACATGGAAGGATTTTTCTTGTGGTCGACATGGAACAAAAAATCCCAC
>CBVK0102278033.1:0-11020 GCA_900067695.1 Picea abies | reverse complement strand
AATAATACATTTACATCGTCCACATGCCTTAGCATGGAAATCCTATTTTACGATTAATTACAAGCTGGGGGGAACAGGGGTGTTACACCCGCCTTGAGCATATCAAGGCATTTGACCTCTATCGGTGTTGCTCATGGAACTTGAGCCTAAGAATATATGTTTAAGGTCCAAGGTTATTGTTTCCCTCCCTTGATGAATGTTAAGGGCCTTAGGATGTTGTTTCCCTACTATGACTATGGTCAAGGCCTCCATACCCAATGTTTTTGTGTGAAACATATTAATGCAAGACATATCCAACTATAAGAGAAAAGATCCCCTAGCTAGGACTCATATCATTATATCTAGTTTTATTCATAGCCATTAAGCTCAAGAAGGTTCAATAAGCATATATAATATTCTTGTTAGACCTAACTCTAGACACATTCATAAGTATGTCTAGTCAAAACAATATGCACACATTATAAGAACACACACATAATCTAGAATGCACACATGCACAAAAATGTGCATACAGTATAGTACACATGCACATTATTTCCATTCAATTATTTTTGGGTGGGAGTGACAACTTTAACAAACATGTTTGCTAATTTGGTTACCTAGGATTTAGTTTTGGAATGACAAACCTAGTGGTTTGAGATACAAATACATCAAAACCTCCATTTTTTTGAATGACTCTCAATATCTTTATCTCGATAAACATATATACACATATAAAGTCCACGACATAAATTCTATATATATATATATATATATATATATATTTCAAATAATATTTTTTACTATTTTTAATATTTTTTTCTTAACATATATGAGAATATTAAAAAAACATACATCTTTTATTCCTCCTCTATAACTTTTTATAACCTTAATCATTTTTAAAATACATTATATGTCACACCTACAATCTAAAAGATATAAAAAAAATATTTGATTATGTTAGGACTCCCATTCCCTATATTAACAGAAGGTTTTGTAAATTCAAAAATATAATAACCTTTATAAAATAAAGGTTATAACTTTTGAAAAAATAAACATGAAGCAAGGTGAGAGTTGTCTTAAAATGAATTGGCTTATTTTAAGAAATGAAAATTCTAGAACATTTTGTTGAAAAAGCCACCGTATTCTGTAATAACCATCACCATTAGAGAGGGTCATATGTCTACTAAATATATAAATATAAAATCGCAATAATATATACATATACATAAAATATTAAAAGGTATGCCTATTAATAAGGAAGAGGGCATGTTGTATAGAGCGAATTTCAAGACGTGCAAGTAGACCCATTAATTATTATTTACATTAATAGTTGTAGGCTCAAAATTAATATATTGCCACTAAAAGTGGGGAATTTTAAAATACAAGGACTTGAAACTTGCAAAAGGCCATAATTGACAAGTAATGAACACGTAAAGGACGAGCCGCAACAATTGACAAATAATGAGAGGAACCTAAAAATACACAATTGACCAATCATTATACGAACCTAAAAATACATAAAGGTGGCACTAAAAAACACTTGTGTAAGTTTTGTAATCTTCATTCTATGAGAATATCATTACTAAAGGAGTGGGGGAGAAAATGGTAGGTCACATGGAGGGTCCCATGTTCCCACTTGAACCATGTGTATGTCATCACAATTGGTAAGTGATAATTGGATTGTAGGTATTGCCCTACAACATATCGGACATAAAAAAGATATGATCGAGAATGTGCCACGAAATTAAAACCAAATAAGTATTGTCTTAGAAGACATGGATATCTAAACAATATGGTCATAAATTGTTCGGAAGAAATTAGGGATGACAATATTTTTTAGAGGAATGGATAAATATATTATATTACATATATATAAAATGTTAAAAAAAATTTAGAAGATAATTTATTATAAAATTAGTGGTAGTTATAAGAAGTAAAAAAAATCACTCATATTAAAGATTCATATTAAGGATTGGTGTGAGCTACATTTCACACCAAAAAAATTTAGAAGATAATTTATTATAAAATTAGTGGTAGTTATAAGAAATAAAAAAAATCATTCATATTAAGGATTGGTGTGAGTTACATTTCACACCAAATCTCGTGCTATCTTCAAGATGGTTTTGACAATTTAGGGATCAAAGATTAGTCTCATAAATAATAACACATTAACAAACAAAAAAATCAACCATAAACTCTTGTGAAATATGTTCTTCCTATATCAAGGTATATTTAATACAAAGTGTGACCTTACCCACAAAAAAAAAACTAAAATAAATTATCAAATGCTATAACAAGTGGATTCCATAATAACCACAAAACATAAAGAGAAATGACAAATGGAAGAGGCATGCACCTTGTCACCCCCACACATATGACCATTAAGGTGTATTTGAGAATAAGCATAAAAGTATATTGCAATTAAAAAAAACTATTTAAATATATATTTTAGTAATTTAAAGTGTTTAAATGTTAATTGTTTTTTACATATAAGCAAGATTTTTTGTGATTTTTTTCGAAATTCATGGAATTACCTTAAAGTATTGGTTGAATGTGTGGTTGTACTCAAAAAGATTATATTAAATGATATTATGATCAATGTAAACATAAGTGAATCAAAACTTATCCTATTTCTTTCAATTTTTAAAAAGCTAATTCAAGTGATCATAAGTTAGAAGTGATATCTCTTCCATAAAGTTGGGGAGACAATGTATTTGAGTGTCTTAATTCTCTTGAGATTAGACTCCATTATTATAATTGACAATTTACCCCATTAAATCATGTAAAAATACTTAAGCAATTTTCTACAAAACTTAAAAAAAAAAAATCTTTAAAACTTAAGAACAATGTTTTTTAGTCTAAACTATAAAACACTCGAGAAGAAAGGTTAAAGGTTTACCTTGAGAGATTTGATCCCCATTGGGGCTTGGAGTTAAGATGGAGCTAGGCTTGTTTTTCTTCATTGTTGTATTTATATGTACATATTTTATCTTTTGATTTTTTTGTCACGATGTAAATCTGGACAAAATAGTTATTTTTTGTTGTTTAAATTGCATTGCTGAATGTAGAAATAGATTCAGCCTGCTGGAAAACCCCTAATGCACTCTGATTATACAAACATAGCCACTAACCCTAAAAAAAAACCAAAAAATAAAACATTTAAACTCTAATTTAAATAATGGCAGATCTAAATTCCACATACCCACAGCATTCAATACTACATAGCAAGCTGTATATTACTTGCCAGCAATATTCAACCTGCTATATTGAATGATAAAAATAATAAAATATAAACGATGAAATCTAAATTACAACATATATTCCACCTAACCCAACATTGAATACTACATAACAAACTGTATCTTGTTTGTTTGCTGCATAGAAAACTGTATCTTAATATATTGGGCACTTGATTTTTAGAGTCGTACCACGCAAATCTTATCAAACAATCTACATTAATATTATTCTAAGCTAATTTCTTCAAAAGAAAAAGTTCGGCCAGTAGTTCGCCCAATTTCGAAGGCTCCTCGTGTTTCCTATTGTCAGGCGGAGGAATCAAGGACAACAATATTAAGGAGGAATTAAGGACAACAATATTAATAGCAAGCTGTGGCTGTCCATTGAGTAATTTTTTCTGTTTTTTACACTGATCACAAGGTTCTTACAGTCGGAGAACCAGCCTTACCCGTACATCTCGGACTGATCCCTCAGGACTAATCCATCCGTATTTTCTGGAATAGCGGAGTTGTATGCTCATTACTGGCCTTTCAAGTTTGTTTGTGATTTAAACTAGATCTAATTGATCATTTACCAGTATATCCTGAAAGGAGTAGGTTAAATATGTAGTTAACAGATTAGCTTTTTAGGTAAAAAAATAGACATAAATCCTGTTAGATTTTCAGGGGTAACCTGAGTTTCACACTATCAAAATTCTATACATTTTAAAACTTTATATATTACAGGGGTTTTGTCCCATTTTAAACCAATCCAGATACTCAAAAAATCTACCAAAATTTTAGGTTGACCAGAAATTTAAACCACATCCTTCTGAAAAACCTGTTTTTCTGGAGAGGAGATTGCTCCCTAGTTACACTACTCCTATTTTGATCATTGATTGATTCATCAATCCATGCTTACTTTGATATAACTGTCATTGATTTCAGACGATCAAAGTTCCATGTATTTCAGAATATTATCTTGCAGGTTTTGTCCCATTTTAAACCAACCCAAATACTCAAATAATTAACCAAAATTCTAAATTGGTCAAAAATTTAAAATCACAACTGAAAATCCTACATGAAAAAACATGAGCTCCATGTTCAGTACTGACCTCCCTTTATTATAATACTAAACTGACCGTCACTTAGACAGTAACCCAATGATCTTCACTGAATAGATTATCAATTGATTGATTCATGCATCATCCATGCTTACTTGTAATAACTGTCATTAGACTCACTATGGCTTTGTAAAACTCCACTTAACCACCAATATTCCAATTCTAAGCTGAGCTAAGCTACTCATGAATTGGAGACTTATAAATATGGCCCCTTGTATGCGCACAGATTCAAACCAGTCTTTCTGGGCAGCTTCCCTTTATCTTGCTGCTGAGAAAATGACAATTATATATATATATATATATATATATATATATATATATATATATATATATATATATATATATATATATAAAAGCAGGATTTTTGTGATTTTTTTTCTAAATCCATGAAATTATCTTAAACTATTGGTTGAATGTGTGGTTGCACTTAAAAAAATTATATTAAATGATATTGTGATATTGTGATAAATGTAAACATAAGTGAATCAAAACTTATCCTATGTCTTTCAACTTTTAAAAGTCTCCTTCAAGTGATCATAAGCTAGAAGTGAGATCTCTTCCACAAAGTTGGAGAGATAATGTATTTGACTATTTTAATTCTCTTGAGATTAGACTCCATAATTATAATTGACAATTTACCCTATTAAATGATGTAAAAATACTTAAATAATTCCCTACAAAACTTAAAAAAAAAACTCTTTACAACTTGTTCTTTAATCTAAACTATAAAACACTCAAACTTGAGGAAAGGTTAAAGGTTTACCTTGAGAGATTTGATCCCTTGGGGTTTGGAGTTAAGATGGAGCTAAGCTTGTTTTACTTAAGTGTTGTATTTATATGTACATATTTTATTTTTTGTTTTTTTTGTCACTATGTAAATCTGGACAAAATAGTTTTTTTTTGTTGTTTAAATTGCATTGTTGAATGTAGAAATGGAGTCAGCCTGCTGAAAAACCCCTAAAACACTTTTATTATACAAACATAACCACTCACTTGTAAAAAACCAAAAGATAAAACATTTAAACTCTGATTTAAATACTGCCAAACATAAATTCCACCTATCCACAGCAATCAATACCACATAGCAAGTTGTATATTGCCTGCCAGCAATATCCAACCTGCTAAACAATATTGAATGATGAAAAAAATGAAATATAAACCATAAGATCTGAATTACAACATATATTCCACCTGACCCAACAGTAAATGCTGCATAGCAAACTGTATCTTACCCACATTAAATTGCTTGCTGCATAGCAAACTGTATCTTAACCCAATATATTGCTCACGTGATTTTTAGAGTCGTACCACGCAAATCTTATCAAACAATCTACATTAATATTCTTCAAAGCTAATTTCTTCATAGAAAAAATTAGGCCAGTAGTTCGCCCAGTTTCGAACGTTCAAAACTTTTTCTGTTTTTTACACTGATCACAAGCGGTGGCTGTCCATTGAGTATTTTTTTCTGTTTTTGACACTGATCACAAAGTTCTTACAGTCGGAGAAACAGGCTTACCCGTACATCTCGCACTTCGCACTGATCCCTCAGGACTAATCCATCCGTATTTTCTGGAATAGCGGAGTTGTATGCTCATTACTGGCCTTTCAAGATTGTGATTTGTTAAACAAAACAGATCAGCTTTAAGATTGTGATTTGTTAAACAAAACAGATCAGCTTTTCAAGTAAAAAATGGGTCTGAATCCGGTCAGATTTTTAGGGGTAACCTGAATTTCAGACGATCAAAGTTCCATGTATTTCAGAATATTATCTTGCAGATTTTATCCCATTTTAAACCAACGCAAATGCTCAAATAATCAACCAGAGTTCTAAATTGGCCAAAAATTTAAAACCACACAACTGAAAACCTTGTCTGAAAAAACATGAGCTCCATGTTCAGTACCGACCTCCCTTTATTATAATACTAAACTGACCGTCACTTAGACAGTAACCCAATGATCTCCACTCAATAGATTATCAATTGATTGATTCATGCATCATCCATGCTTACTTTGTAATAACTGTCATTAGACTCACTATGGCTTTGTAAAACTCCACTTAACCACCAATATTCCAATTCTAAGCTGAGCTAAGCTACTCATGAATTGGAGACTTATAAATATGGCCCCTTGTATGCGCACAGATTCAAACCAGTCTTTCTGGGCAGCTTCCCTTTATCTTGCTGCTGAGATAAATGCTCATCATTGAGAGCAGCAATGAACGTTTGAACTGAACAACAGTTCGACCGGTCGATGATGCATTCAATGATAAGCTTTTATTAAGTGCGATCGAAGTTACAGACGGGAAGAGAAACAACGTTCGTTTGTGATCAAACCTCTTATGGTCGATGGAAGGAAAAAGGCATCTATGTAAAGGTCCAAATTATGCTGTTCATTTTTGTTGTGTACTGACCTGTTCATGATTGTTCAATCACCTGGAAGCCTCCCATATGCATGGTAGTAGGGTTTGTGGTTTCCAAGGAAACACACAAGGTTAGAATAAGCACGCACGTTCTGGCAAAAAAATTTCTATAGTGGTTTTATTTAATCTCATAGATCTAGCTTCCTGTATCTTCTGATCTTGACAGATCGAATCGACTTAGATTTAACTTGTTGTATCGTTAGATTTGGACGGGTAGAACGAAATTTGCATGGTGTATGTACCTCATAGAACTGACATCTCACGTCTATGAAAAGTTTGGAGAAAAGTTTTAAATTATTAGGGTTTTATTATGATTTAAGTTTTTTGAATGGCGGAACAGTAGTTTCAAAGTTTCACAAAAGTTTTAAATTATTAGGGTTTTATTATGATTTAAGTTTTTTGAATGGCGGAACAGTAGTTTCAAAGTTTCACAATTATTCAAGTTCCGCTTCACTATGGTTTCACAGATTTTCTCAAATTTTGAATCAAATTGATAAAAACTCTGATTTCATATATTGTTAGAATGTGTTAAAGAAAAAAAAACGTTTAAACGTCTCTGGACTTGCAACAATGGGCCACATAGGTCAGTTTGAGTGTTGTTTGTAGCAGGCAAAGCAGACATATCATGTCCATCGTAGGATTTGCTATCTCAAAGGGACACCAGAGGGTTCGAAGTAGTAAGCACGCTCGACTGAGGGGCTTGCGGCCATGAGCCTTTTCACATGAAAGGGAAGTAAAACATGTGCCTCCTTATAATCCTTTGATAATTGAATTATTCCCAAGCACAGGTAGCAGTGCATGCTCCAGTCTTTCCTTAGGTGTCTGCTTCAATCGCAGCAGCCTAGTCGGTAAGGTCGAGTCGGTACATATAGACTAGGCTTTTCGATCGGTCCTGCCTAGTCGGTCTGGCGAATATATGGCCGCAATGGAAACACACACTCGGGTTTTTGCATATTTTTTTGGCAGAGGGTAGCCTGAGGAGGGTGCGACTAGTTAGGTGAGCTGTTTGTATTTTCAGGTCTGTTTCTGAGCTGTTACATTTTTCCATTTTTGCAGTTCCCTTCGAAGGTTTGTAACACCAATTGTTGTTTTTGCAGGTGACTGATTTGTCATACCTCAGCTGTGGAGAATTTTTCATTAAACTTTGCATTAGTTTAATGATGAGGTTACTCATATTTTCCAAATGCATATCTTTACATAGATTTTGAAGTGTTTGAACTTCAAACAGGTTTATTTTTGAGGATTTTTTGTTACTTTTGTAAATTTTTTGTACGTAAACATTTCAATACAAATAAAAATAATAATAAAAGGATATATTAATATGAAGTCAATAATTATGGATTTTCCTAAGTTTTGATTAATAATAATAAAAACATTAAAAAACAGTTTCTATCATAAATTTAAGTATGTAAAATTTTCAGTAAAAATGTAATAAAAATTAAAAAAGAGAGATTAAGCTCAAAACTTTGGATATCTAAACATTTACAACATTGAGAACAACAAAGCTCACAATAAAACCTCCAACATAGTCTCTAATAAGAAAATAACATATAAGATTTTTTTTATTATATAAAAATAATGGTTTTACTTCAACCATATAAATATAATGGGAAAATTTATAGTCAAATGACATATTAAAACAACTTGTATTAAAAAAAATGATATTATCCACTTGCATTCACTCCACCCTACCAGTTTTTCATTTATCCAACGCCAAGTGTTTGACTTTCCATTTTCCTTCTAAACTAATCATATCAATATAATGAAGCCTCCCCTCCCCTCCATATATCTTCAAATGTTGATGCCAAAGTTTCCACCATAGACGATTTCTATTTATCATAACAAATATGAA
Organism: Picea abies; assembly: GCA_900067695.1. NCBI lineage: Eukaryota > Viridiplantae > Streptophyta > Pinopsida > Pinales > Pinaceae > Picea > Picea abies. Next base: position 2,428 of record CBVK0102278033.1, on the reverse strand, counting down.
CCTTCATTCCATAAGTATCATGCTACTTCCATAGAATCGTTCCTCTTATTATTCTTCATGACAAAAATGCCTCTACATATATACTAATGTTACGTGCGTGTAGCTTCAATGCCAAAGCTGAATTATGCATATATTTTATTTCGTGAAAAAATAAATTTGTGTACTTAACTTCTTGTCATATTATTGTTGTACATCTACACATCAAAATCTTCCATTATAGACGGATGGAGAATTGATGTTGAGTGCAAAAAAATGAGAGGCGGAAGGTTAAAGAATGGTGACAATTATTTTTTTAAATAATGAAGCTAGTGTCTAGTTGAATTATAATTACATATTTTATACTTTATGATGTTATATAATATTGAAAGTTTTGTATTTATTTTATGAAGATTTACATTTATAATTACAGTGGTTATAGATAAAAAAAAAATTGTTGTTGTGGAAAAGTTTATTGAAAATTTTTAACACTTTTTAAAAGGATTAAAACAACAAGAAAAATACTTTGTAAAAAAGGATCACATTTGTTTTTAGATTAGATCAAATTTTGTGAATCTTACTAAAATTCACTTTACACGTTTTTTTTTTAAGATAAACTACTCATATATTAATAGTATACAAAAATTCGTACAATCAATAGTATTTGATGCATGCCAAAATGGAAACCAAGTTTCAGATAGCCCTCAAACTTTAACAACCATATGTTCGTAATATATCAATAAGATTTTCTAGAAGCTTGAACATGCCTAAAGACCATATACATATCATGATGATACTGAACTCATAACAAGACAAACAAGAATTTGAAAGAAACCAAATAAATAGAACTAACAAAGAGGTGGCTTGGTAGGGCTTGTGGGTGAGTGCAAGAAGTTTGTGGCTGAAAAAGTGGCAAGGCCATGAGTAAGAACGCACACTCGCAATAACATGTGCACATTATTAGGAACGCACATGCGTTCCTATACCTATAGGTTTGGATGTGGCCAAATCTCCACATCGATTAACACGTAAGTTTAGTGGCAGGAACAAGTGTGTGTTCTTAAGAACGCGTTCATGGTGTTATGAACATGTGGATAGTATTATTTAAAGGGACCGAGCACGATATAAGAGAGCATTGATCTTATGTTTAGTATAAGAGATATATTATTTTGTTAATTTTGAGTTTAAATTCATAATCTTCTCATCAAATAAATCACAATGCCCAAAATAATGAAACCTGTCATGACTTGTTGTTTTTCCTCTATTACTCATTATATTTAACCTGCACACAGATCTTGATTAATACACTCACATAAATAAGATTTCTTTGTCGATTCGTGAAATGAAAGATCATACCTACTCTGTTATGCTCGGTCAGCCTCAAGGAAATTCATATTAGCAAAGAAAACAAACTACAAACAAAAAATTGTAAATGAAATTAATGGAAATGATGTTCTCTTTGCAACACATTTTATGATCTCAATCCCTTCCCAAAAAATATAGAATCTAACCCTAATCGTAATTTGATCGGATTTGACACTCCAAAGGGTGCATTGCAATCTCACATGTTTCCACCTCAAACAACCATTTTAACTCGGGTGTATTGCAATCTCACGATGTTTGGGCCTCCAAATGGTTCATTGCAATCTCACTATCTCTCCGCCTCCAAACGGTCCTTTAAATTTGGGTGAACTGCAATCTCATAATATATAAGCCTCTGAATGGTCATAATGTCCATTTCAGTAGGTTCCATTCCTCCAAATATCTTGTCACCAATTATGTTATGTTTTTCCATTTTTCATCCTATGTAATTTATAGATACCACTTTCTATAGAGTACTACATCTTAATAAAAATGATAACCATTGTTTGAATGATATAGTGGGACTAAGAAAACAAAGAATTACCATGTTAAGAATTATCGACATCTCAATCAAGGAGACTAGAAAAAAAAAGTAATGAAGTAGGCCATCAGAGCAATGGATCGAGACTTTTAACAAATTGAAATACATAGAAGAAATCTATGTTACCATTATTGGAGTAGAGTATTTAATTGCCTTAGGGAATTAATCCTCCCTCCATACAAGAGTTGAATTAGATAAATCACAAGTTACTAGGTGATAACAATCACCATAAGTGATTAATCCCTCTATTCAGGGTTAGATAAACGCGTCCAAAGTTGGCTTAAAATTAGGTGATATTATTATTTTCTAGTCGGTTTGAAATAATTATTTGGCCTATGAAAAGTTGGCTTTTCTCACCATGATTTGTGGAGGGCCTTTGCTTGTTAGTATTAATGTAGATTTTGAAATTCAGAAAAAGGGTAGAAAATAGGAAACTTAACACCTACACTATGTTGATGTTAGTGATATAAACATACAAAATGATGTATATATCTGTATTCTAATGATGTCTATGTTTTAATCCCTCTCTATATACACTATGTCAATGTG
>CBVK0102278031.1:0-10026 GCA_900067695.1 Picea abies | reverse complement strand
TGTGATCGTGAGATCAACGGTTGAGATTAACCTTGATAAATTTAAAAAATTGTAAGGTTTTGGATGTTTGTAAGATCGAACAAATCCATGGTTAAGATTCAATTTCGGTGGTTGGAAGTTGAAGAGATCGATGACTTAGATTCATTAGAGATTTTGGTCAAAAATTCCCAAGTGTGGAAATTCGACAAGAGAAATCATCAACGACCAATTGTTGGGTCGGCATAAATGGAAAAGAGTTTGGTTCATCTAGAAGACATCTCTGATCGTTGATGGATGACGTTCAACATTGATCGAGTCTAGTGGAGTATTTTCATTCACCAATGGAAATCGTTGATGGTCGATGGTCAAGCATCGGGTGATTCAGCGAAGTGTTTCAAATCAAGCCAAAGAAGTTGTAGAGGGTCAATGGGTTGATGGTTGAGCATCCATCGATCTGGATAAGGGTTGAAGTTCGACCAAGAGAATCAACCAATGGGTCGATGCGTGGATGGGACAATGGTCAGAAGTTGGCCGAATTCGATAAAGGTGTTCAGTTCCTTCAAGAGAATGGGTCAATGCCCGATGATGGCAATATGGTGATGTTGTTTCATGACACATCACCATCCACATGTTGTGACACATCATCATCCACGTTCTATTCCACATCAGCTAAGTTGAGAACATGACGTGTCATGCCATGTCAGCAGTTACCACATCATCCAACAAGTAGTCGATGATCGATGGTCAGGTAGACTGAATTAGGGAATTGTTTTCAATAGTCATAGGGGATCATTGATTGTTTATGGGATGATGTTTGGGTCGGTTAGTTTAGTGATGAGTTCCTTCAAGAGAATGGGTCAATGCCCGATGATGGCAATATGGTGATGTTGTTTCATGACACATCACCATCCACATGTTGTGACACATCATCATCCACGTTCTATTCCACATCAGCTAAGTTGAGAACATGACGTGTCATGCCATGTCAGCAGTTACCACATCATCCAACAAGTAGTCGATGATCGATGGTCAGGTAGACTGAATTAGGGAATTGTTTTCAATAGTCATAGGGGATCATTGATTGTTTATGGGATGATGTTTGGGTCGGTTAGTTTAGTGATGTAGCGCTAATCGATTGTGAAAGTAATGGGATGATCGTTGACAATCGGGTCGACAGTTTAGGAAAACTTTTGTGCGCATCCAAAGGAAAGCATAGATGGTTGATGGAGTGTGGATCAATGGCTTGGATTCCATGTAATTTTATATCAAGGGTTCAAATTTAAAAGGTTGTTAGAACAAAAAAATAGTCATTTTTATGCAAAATTTTGTGGTTTTTGAACATCATGATTAATTTGTGCGGTAATTTTGAGGCCCTAAATGATGTTTTTACCGATCAAAACCCACGATAACAGAGTGTACAAATGGTAAAATGTGTCTCCAAATATGAAATAAAATAACTTGAAGCAATCTTTCCAATGAGATAAACTGTTTGCAAAATAGAGCTCGTATGAGAAAGTTACAGCCAAAACAATAAGGGTAAAAGTTTGGCTCTAGTTTACTTCCAAAGGGAATGAATCCTAGATAGAAATTTTGTTTTGGGAACAGGAGTATTTCATGGAGAACTTATGAACCATAAAACATAGCCATGGAGCCGTATTTAAGATATGGTTATGTAAAAATGCGCAGGAAGAGAAATAAGACACATGTAGCATAGATGGATAAATTAGGTAAAGCAATGAAAACTTCTCTTGACCATAAATTTCATCTTGAAGCTCGTATTTGAGCAAATGAATAGTAATTGGAAATGTATTGAGGAGTATAAGTCATATATCAACCCATAATTTCGAATTGGGCATTATATTTTTTCAAAAAGTCATAAAAGAGATTGTTGTAGCAGTAAATGAGTGGAAATTGCAGCATGTTGATGTTGTAACTTTTGACTCAGGACTCAGATTGAGTCATTCGTACAACCATTGGAAAGTTGTTTCAGAGAGGAATTTATTTAAGGAATCATATTTTGGATTAATTCATTAATATTATTCATAATTTAAAATGAAGAATGACCTATAATATAATTAATAAATATTTTGGAATATGTTTAATTCTAACAACAATTATTGCATGCACATTCCAACAACAATTATTGTATGCAAATTCTTGCAGAATTAGAGATACAAAAAAACAGACTTTAGTTCCTACATGAGAACTAGATATATGGAGGATTCTCAAGGGTTTTACAACCATGAAGAATAAATTAGAGGTTTGCATGTCAACATGGATAATGTTGAGATTTAGTCTAATGGGAGAAGCGATGGGAAGGATCTTATAACAATGAGAAGCCCGCAAAAAGAAGGGAATAACTATAGGGCCTAAAATGAGAGGATCATGAAGGATTAAGAAGAGATACTTCAAAGATTGAATATGTTGTAGAATCAATTCATCAAAGATTTAGGCATAAGGTAAGAATCTAGTTCCAGGAAAGTGGATCTGTCTAGGTATTATGATAGGAGGGATTTTCATGGAGGATATAAACAATCAAGGAGTATTAACAGGGGTCCACATCATCATTCATCGGGGCACTCGACCTAAAAACATATGCATGTTCAAGGTCAGAAATAAGCCCAAGTATATTTCTCGTCAGGAATTAGAGAAGGAGACATGGATCAGATAGCTTGCAATGGGAACTGAGGAAAATCAATCCACCATCATTTGATGGATAAAATAAGAAAGGTGAATATGTAGAAGCACGGTAGCTAGAAATGAGGAAATATTTACAGTTGCATAGCCACTCATCAAATGTAGAAAACATAATTGCAACCTACCACCTTCAAGGAAAGGCATCTATGTCATATGTACTATACATTTTAAGTTGAGTTACCATTACCATGTTAACTAAAATAAATAATGATTATTACGTCTTACTTATGATTTAATTTGATCATGTGATTCATCTCTCTGTGCTTAATTAATTTTAATGTTTTATTTATCTTAAGGTAGAATAGAATCTAAATAGATAATAAATTTTATTAATGAATTAAACCTAAAATTTGTGTTATAAAAATATGTATTTATTATTAAAAAGAAATTGAAATTTTCACTTACATACTTTGGGTGAGACTTTTATATTTAGAATGATGAAAATTTTCATGTTTTACTCATATAATATTTAATATTCACTTTTATTTCTCTATTTTGTGTCAAAGGGCAAATTGAATAGATAAATCTTCACCATTTTTCAAATTTTATGTTCAATTTGAAAGTTTTTATCTATTTTTAACATTTTTTTACATGTAGATATGGAAAGGAAATCAACATTGATATGGAATAAAATTATTAATTTGTAAAATTTTCATATTAAAAAACTACCTACTTATCATTTTCTCTTTAAAATATTACCTTATTAACCAACTCTTATATATATATATATATATATGGGTCTTTTTTCAAAGAAAAAAAGCATGAATTTTATTCATAAAGAAAAAATTTACATTTTGAAGAATGCATGAGGAGTCATGCATTTAGTCCAGCTCACCTCAATCGGCAATACATTTAGTCCTGAGAAAGCTAGGATAGTCAACTAAAAAAACTCTATAGTGCACAAAATAGGCATAACAAGCCCTGTAGAGAATAAGGAGAGACCGAAAAGGAGCCCCATCGTGAATCCACAAGTACAAAGACAAGAAAGTGAAATATTGAACTCGCTATGTGTAAGCATCGATCCAAAACCCAGGAAGAAGGCCCCAGAAGCCAGACGGGCCAAGTTAGAGTGTTGTACATCCTCCCAGAAGGAGGGGAAAAACCCTGGAAAAAAACCAACATAGAGAAACTAAAACACAACACCACCTCCTTTTCACCAGGGAAAATAGGTCCTTGAGTATACATCAATCCCTGAACGAACCAGTGTTGAAAAAAGACAATGCAGAAGGAGAAGGAAATATACTGTAGAAAAGAGATATTGCCTCATAAAGAAAGCACCAACAAAACATGCAATGGCGACTCAAAAACAACCAACAAAACCCCACCAAAACATTGCCCAAAAACGTGAGGGCACCAAGACACCACGAGATTCCCCTTCCCCTCCTCAAAAACCCTACCACCATACCAAAAACTTGAAACATAAACATAGATCAACCATCAAATAACACGTACCAACAAAGCATGCGACAGATCCAAAGCATCAAGGTCTAAAGAAGCCATCAGAGACTAAATGAAACCGGTTAAAATACTCTAGAAGAGGAAACCCGAGCTTCCATCAAAAGCCAAAACAGACCAAATCCATATGCCATTTAACATTTGCGGTAGGCACAAGGGCGATCCGATGGGGGTGGAAGGCAAACGCGAAGTGATGGTGATACAGGAGGAAAATAAAATTTTGATGCAGCATGTGGCTAGGATAAACCCTAGTCGCATCCGTAGACCTCCTCCAATCTCCAATCTAATCTCAGATCATATACATATATATATATATATATATATATATATATATTGAAACTCACATCTTGGAATTCCATGTACTAGGTTTAGAAAGAATTGCTCCATTAGAATACCTAGAATGTCATGCAAAAAATACACTAAGAAAACTTCCTATGATGTGATGTGTAGGTGAAGACTAAAAATGATTTTCCAATGCAAAGTCGAAATAAAAGAAAAATAATTTCTAGATAATTTTATATGAAACTTTTTTGTTAGGAATTTGATTAAAACAAAAGATATTTTTGTGCTTTTATTAAATTAATATTTTTTATTATTAAGTTAAACATTACTTTATCTAATATTTATTTATAATATTATTATAAACTCTTTCAATTTAATAAGTATTGTATTCATAAAATTTTTAAACTTAAAATTAACAAATTATTAATTTATGTTAATGTGAATTGAAAGAAAATAAAAATATTAAAATGTTATAAAATATTTTTTTTTTTACCCTGGATGGGGTGTTAGCTTGTAAAGATAGTGACGTGTCTTATGTGGAGGTGACAGCTCCAAACCCAACGTAGTAGGTGGATGACTCTCATGTTATATAACTTGGCGGATTTGTCCTTCACTCAAGGTGGAACATCATTCTTGTTAATGGAGAGGATCTAGTGGAATGTGAGTCTGAGAGCTTGCACACATTGGATACTCAGCTCACGCCCTAGCATAATGGTGTTGTTCATTCCCAAGTAGAGTAATGAAAGCCCAATACGTTTGAAGATGATAAGCATTTCGGCTCCAAGGTGGATAAATGACGAGGGGAAGACCATGGTCATTGTTTTTGTCTGGCTTTACTCCCTCAAGCGATCTAGTCTTATTCTCATCAAGATTGTGTTTGGTTCTCCAACTTCTATGTCTTTCCTTCTCATGGCTCCCTACGGTCGAAAGCCCCACCACTGTTTTGCTAGTTCGTTGAGTGTTGCCAAGGTTGTTGTAGTTGCTGCCAATTTTGATCATGATTTTGTGCATGGGGAAGAGTAGGCGACCATGCCTATGTTGGAAGCCAAAGTCATGTTGTTTAGGGAATTTAAGGAGGATTAGGAAGTTGAGAAACAAATGGGAGGCATAATCCTGTACCTAGGATGCTCTAGAACACGAAAATCTAAGTTTTCCAAGACTTTGGAACTCTATTGTCACACCAAAACAATGGTGGTTCTAGGCATATCTCCTAAAGATGAAGAATTTCTCCAGTTGAAGAACTGTGTGGAGACCCTTGAGCAACAAGATGCTTACCTTCTGTCAGTGGTGACCTAGATTGCTAAATGTCGTGGCTCCTTTCAACCTCTTACTACGAGTTGACCATGGGCAGATTCCTTGACTCCAGCTGCTCACTTGGATGTTGCGGGTCCACCTTTTTCTCAGGTTCCTCATGCAAAGGAATAATATGATTTATAGTTTTTTCAGTTTCCTTCTGTTCCAAGTCTTTTATTTCTAGGTCATAGGAAGTTTTAACAGTCCTACTAAAAACAATTCGTCACACAAAATTCATATTTGAAAATAGATTATGCTTTTTTTAAGCCTGATTTCCCCTTTGAAGCAAATAAGTTTCTATGCTCTTTTATTTATTTATTTCCAGAAAAATGTCATGGTCATTATCTGATACTATTTAGAAATCTATGTATATCTTGTTTATTAATATAAGTTTTTCTTATTTAAAAAAATATTAAAAAGTGTGGAAATTAAAAAAAAATGTTGCATGCTAAAAATATACCAAAAAAATGTTTTATGCTAAAAAAATACCAAGTAAATGCTAAAAAAGATACCAGGTAAGAGAATTTTAAGACATGCATATGAAGCCAATAATTATTGTATATTTAACTTAATAATCGTAGACTCAAATGCAATATTGGAAATGGATATATTGTTATTAAAAATTGGGGAATTTTAAAAGACAAGGGCCTAAGACTCGTGGAGAAAAGCCATAATGAGTGACAAGCAATGAACCCGTGAAGGACAAGCCCTAACAATTGAAAAGTAATGACATCAACCTAAAAAATACTTTGAGGTGGTACTAATAGATCATTGTGTAGGTTTTGTAATGTTCATTAAAATAATGACAAGAACCTCAAAGTACTAATATCATTGTGTAGGTTTTGTAATGTTCATTATATGAGGACGTCATGAAAAAATAATGTAACGTAATTGATTGCAAATTATAATAGAATATTTTATTTTAAATATAAATTAAATGGTTAGAATTATTTGGGTGAGGTTTAGGTTTACAAAACTATCACTATAACATGTAAATTAATGTCAATAATATGTAAATCTTATTTCATTTAATATGAAAAATTAAATAGATTCGTTCTTGGTTTTAGGGTAAATTTTTTTATAACAAGTGAATATGTTATAAAATGATTAGTTCTTGTTCAGTATAAAAATTGAGAAAATAAATTTTAAATTGATTATAAAAAAATAAGAAGAAAGTATAAAAATATAATTTTTTTCACTTTATCATATTAATAAGTAATTGTTTTCATAAAAACATTAAAATACAAATAGATACATCAACTTCAAAACATCACATACCAGGTGACACCAACTTTTTTTATCTTTTTAGTAAACAAAAATCAATAACAAATATATATATGAAAGTTGTAACATAACACTTTAAATAAATCATATTAAATGCTTTTTTTTTTTTATGTATTTCAAAAATAAAAACACTTAAAAAATTATCTAACTTGAAAACTGATGAAATGAGTAATTTTTTTTTTGTTTTTAAAAACTCTGAAATACAATTAAAAATAAAAAAAAATTAATTTGCAAATGAAAAAATATTCTATATAATATGTTATAACAACTATATATTATAGTATTATAACGATCACAAACAAAATGTCAAAATAATCAAATCAATAAATATAAAAATGTAAAAAGGAATCGCAATCATAACCCGTGAGATTTACGTCCTGTCCTTCCCAAGTCTAGGTACATCGAACGCATTATTGCATACAATATTAAAGATGTGGCCACTTACATCATGTGGGTTGGCCCTCTTTCGTACGGTGGGTTCCTTGTAATTTCAACAAGAAGAAGTCGTGAGGCATAAGCTAAAGGCCTCACTACCATAACAAGTAGATTCTATATAGACAAAGGTGGAAAAGTTTGTCCTAACCACCAAACATAAATGAATTGCCAAATGCCTCATGGATGCACATGGGATGTATGATTAGTTGTAAAGGTGTATTCTCAAAAAAGAAAAAGAAATAGTACGAGTGTAAATTTATCTTAACTTTGAATTTATTATGTATGGAAAAGTATCAAGTTTCTTGAAGAGAAAACTTATTTTAAATGTAATTTTTTATTGTAGATCAATTCTCTCAAGACTGTAAACATTTCCTATTTTTTTTTTTTTTTTTTAAATAAGTTTTTCACTTGAAAGGACTTGAGCCCTCTCCACATCCAAAGTTAAGATGGATCTACACATCATGGAAGAAATTACACATCTCCCTCATATTGAGAAACACAACATTTTAATGTTTTAATCAAGATTCATTTTAACTCTAAATCTATCATGCATCAAGAGGTATCAAATCCCTCGATGTTCCAAACATTTCCTCAAGTTTTTTGAATGTAAAAGAAGTTTTCACTTCAAGAGACTTGATCTCTCTCACCCCATGATAGATCTAGAGTTAAAATGGACCTACATTGGTTATTTATGTGTGTGTGTAGCTATGCTACCTGCCAACTCCATATTGAGCATAGAAGGAATTATCATCTTCCACATAGTGAGCAACACACAACTAAAATGTTTTAACCATAAGAAGTTTTTTTCTTTGAGTTACTTTATATATATAAAGTTGATATTGAAATATTTTAATTAAAATGGACATTATATTTTATTTATGGTCTTATAAGTCAATATCAAGCATTGAAGGAATTACACACCTCCCTCATAATAATAAAGAACACCTATGGACTCAATAGAGAATTTTTTACTTTCAAATACTTTATCTCTTTGATATTAAATTATTTTACTTAAGTGGAACATTCAAAGATTTTATATATGGCCAACATTGAATTTTTTTTGTTATAATATATGTCATTGTGGACATTTCGATTCTTGCTAAGTCATAAGTTTTTGGTATATTTGGCATGCAAGATGTTGGATATACTCTTGGGTTATAGTGGCATCAAATAGGATTGATCTCGGGCCTAGCGTTCAAACACATCTTGGGCATACTGGGCTTTCAACGCAATAGGATTTTTTTTAATTACAGTGATATATATATTGTTGGTGTGTATGTTAAACTCACGTAGTTGTTTCTAGTCTTTAAGAAGTTGTTGGAACTAGTTGGATTGAATCTCTAACATCCAACGAGATGCTTCCTAGATTGGTGTAAGGTTGAGATATCTCCTCAACCATAAGAGCAAGGTAGTTCTTCTATCTTGAGATTTCCTTGTATTAGCATGTCCTTTATTTCTTTGTTTAATGATGATAACTCTTGCACCTTTTTGGTTTGTGCATAATAATATCTATTCTCACATTTCTCAATATGGTATCAGAGTAAGATTGGGCTTAACTCTCTCTCTCACTGGAGGCCCCAAGATCTTGGAAGAGAAATGAAATCTGCATAGAGGATAAATTCATGTATGCGAGAGTAGTGTGCTTGTCGATTTTTTCTTTGGCCATAGTTTGTGCCCCCTGTGTTCGTAGATCTGAAGAAGTAGATGTCCAAAGATCAAAAGCCATGGAGGTGTCATTATTTATAGAACATTTTTTGCCACTGAGCATTGTTTCCCTGGGCGTTCAAGGCTTGTTCTAAGACATTGTCAATTTTCATGCATTTCTCCTTGGGGAACCCCAGGCCAGCAACGGCCCATGGGTCGTCCTGAGTTGTTGTCGATCTTTTCTTATCTAGTATGGATTTATGTTTGACGTTCAAATCACTCTGGATAATAATCTACATTCCCATTTCGTTGAAATGAAAAAAACCTACAGTATCGGTTCGAATCTTGTCCTCAGCAAGGATCGGGTTGTTTATCTCCTTCATCAGGAGGCAGTAGAGCGAAGGAATCGGGCACATCTAGTACAACTCCTCCTCGTTGGTAACGTTGGGCGCTTGACCAAGAAAACACCTCGTCGGGCTTGCATCAGTGAAGATGTTTCTCAATGGGACAACAAAGCTTCTCGCTGGTGGTATAATGTTAGGAAACACCTTCTACCCTAAGGGGCTTCTTGTGCATCCTAATGGAAATAATATTACCCAGGTCACCAACTCTAGTGCTCATAAAATATAAAGTGATATGTGTGCCTTTTTTATGGGCGCCATTGTTGCGTTTGCAGCACTGGTGGTCTCTTTTTTTGACACACTTCTCTGTTGGTCTTAGCTTTAAGGATTCACAATTACAGGCTTGGTTTTTGTGCGATGGATTGAAGATAACAACAATGGAAATATTTTGTTTTGGTAGATTGGAGATGACGACAATATTATTTTAGCCACCATGGAACCCTAGTGTAACACCCTGTTTCCCCCAGTTTGTAAAAATAACGGGACTAGCCAAGAACTATGGCAATCTCATAAATGTGAATATGTGATGTAAATGGACCTTGAGGAAAAGGTCAAT
>CBVK0102278022.1:0-11509 GCA_900067695.1 Picea abies | reverse complement strand
TCAGTATTTGAATTAGGTCGGTTGGTGGGAAAAGGCTTCCTAAAAGGGGGTTTGTTAGGCCCTTTGCTCGAAGAATCTTCTTCAACTGTCCTTTTCAAATCTATAACTTGATTGGACAGTTTTTGAACGACTTTCTATAATTTTTCTAAATCTGAGCTTTCAGGTTGAGCTTTGTTTTGGGAAGGCCTAGGGAGTATTTCGATTTTCTTTTTGCAAGATGAACTAGTCTCTGTATCATTGCTAGTAGTGTCTTTTAAGCTGAGGATGTCTTTCTCGATCTAACTGGCCTCTTCGAAGGCTTCTAACAACATGGCTTTCTTGGATCTCTTTACCCAAATGGCTATGCTTTGATGTAAGGCTTTCGTATAATATGCTATAATCATATTCTCGGCAGGCATTGAATCCGTAGGGATTCGGTTCTTTAGTGTCAAGAACCTTTGATTAAAGTCTTTGATCTTTTCTTTGGGGTTCATTCTTAAACTAGAAAGCTCCATGACTAGAACTTCAGGAGACTTGTCATCTCTGAACTTCTCAAGAAAACAGGATTCAAATTTCTCCCATGACACGATGGTGTGGGGCTGTTGGGCAAAGTACCAGGTAGAGGCATTGCCCTCAAAGGTGTAGGGAAACAATCTATAGACTACGTCTTCGTGCTCGACACTACAGAGTCTAATGGCTAACATAAACTTTTTGATGTGATCTTCGGCGATCTGTTTGGAGTCTGGGTCAAATTTAGGGAGCCATTTCTCCGGGTGTTTGGGTAAGGGATGTTGAGGCCCAGGTATGGCCACTGCATCTTGGTCAAGCCAGGGTATGGCAGGATTATTCTGGTTGGCCATAGGTGTGGGTGGTGTCGAAAGCTGGGATGAGGAATTGCCTTCATCATAGGATTCTTCTCCAGAAGAAGAAGGAGATGAATGAGGTGGTGATGGTGGTATACCAGATCCCCCTGCTGCAGGAGTGAGGATTGGATGTGTAGAGTTTAAAGTAAGGTCAGTGCCTCCAAGTTGTTCTCTGATATCAGAGAAGTCTAATGGTTGGTCGAAAGGTCGGTTTGGTTGTCTTAAACGGGCGAAGGCACTGTGCGTTCTTATGAGAGATTGGCGAACAATCTCTTGTATGTCACCACCCGTAGGATTTGGAGTTATTGGTTCAACTATGATCCGTAGATCGTTGTTTGATGTGGTTGTTGTTTGAGGGACAATGTTGTCATCTGAATGACTTCTAGTCACTATGGGTGAGAGGGTAGGTGGTGGAGGAGTCTTACGACCACCTCGTGCCATTAATAATTTTCAGACCCTCTTTTAGCACCATTTGTTGACGAGTGAAATTGACCGCTCGTCAACTAGAGGAGTGAATCCGGTCTGGGGTTGTCTACTTAACACAAGCCGTTTGGATTGATCCACTCCGACGGGTTTAGCAGCTCCGTTAGCCGATCTAATTCCTAAGAAAGCGAAAAACAAAACTAAAGAAAATAAAATAACTTAATGAATAACACTCGTTGAAAATTATATACAGATCTAATATATATTTACAGTTTACTAAATAATGTTTATAACGTAAATATACTTTTTGTATGTATAATATATACAAATGGATTTATTTCTAATATATGTATAATATTTACAGAAAGCAAATTTTAATCTAAACCTGCGAAAATCGAATATGGATTGACTTATTAAACAAAAGCAAAGCTATCGTTCAATTTTATTTTATTTATTTTTTAACAACAAATGAAAAATCAAACTGTCTAATTAAAAATAGAGATAACAAATAGTAGAATATGTTTAGACTGCAGGAAATTTATGTATTAAACTAATGAAATAAAACTCAGAAACTAACCTCTAATTGCATCTCATATTCATCCTGTGTATAACATCCAATCTTGTTGTTTGATGAGGCAAACCTGCAACAGGTCCTACAAATGCTTCTCGTAAACGTGAAGCAGTAATGATTGAATCCAAATGCTAGAACATAAAGGAGATATAGTAACAACAATTTTATAATTTCACAAGTGGCCACATTGAGATAGATCCTGCTGTGAAAACTTGTGTATAAGTGTTCAATGAATGATGAAGATAATCTCAAGTTTGAACAGAATAATTATCGTGTGTTAAATATAGGACATAAAATATGGATATCATATCAATCTGCAATAAGCCACGATAGCTAAAGCAATCATGATCTAACTACAAATCGAAATAATCATAACTTGAATAAAAACACAATATAGAGAAGCTAAAGTTGTGCAAATATCATATTCCATTCAAGTCTGTAAATCATAAATCCATAGTTTTTTCCCCAGGTGGAGATGATCTCAAGTTTACAAAAAAACATACTTATATAGGTTACAGGAACAAAACGTTTCCTATTGATAACATCCAATCTGTTCCAAAAAATGTGGGGGATGCAACCTCCCAGATTCTACTTGATACTAAAAACTAACAGCCTATTCTATTTAAAAACATAAAGATAGTATGCTGAGAGATGCCAACAGTGCTTCAAATCTCCTTAGAAATCATCGGTTCCTGAAAACAAATAAGAATAAAAGATTTCAGATGTATTTTCAGTTATCAAAACAAGTAATTCGAATTTTTCTAACTAGCTACAGAATCTCGCGATTCTGTAGCTAGTTATAATTATAACTAGAATCACATTTTATTCAATCAATCAAAACCAACTAAAAAGTAATCTGTGTAAACAAATCATATATCCTAATTTGAAAAAGATGAAATCATACTAAACTTATTAAAACAAAATCATACCTCAAATTAAGGGATTCGAACTAATCAAGCAATCTTTGAATTTACTATTGCAGTCGCTGCTTCCACGTTCTTAAAAACAACAGACCCTGTGGTTTTTTGGCGTTTGTCTTTGGTTTGAGCTACGGATTGGAGTCTGCTATTCTCCTTCATTAGCGAATTCACTTGGTCTTCCAAGGATTTAAGCCGAGACTGAAGTAAAGGCACGTCTTTGTAATACCTATCGATCCAGGATCGACATTCATTACAGTGCGGCTGTATAGACTGTGTATCGGCACTGATAGTGTTAACAGGTGGGGAATCTTCCATTGGACCTGTAGGTTCACTACTGAGTTTGATTCTAGGGAAATCAGGATTGTCCTTTAGACACGGTGGTAAGTTGGTGACATAATCGTAGGGTCTGTCAGGACAAAGTCCATATGAGTATGGATACTCTTCGGCCAAGAACCTTTCAATTTTCGAATCAGAATCCTCACTTACCACAATTGCGTTTTGGTCTACACAGGGCTTGGGTTTATTTCAAGCACATCTTGAAACCCAACGAGCGACCTTTTTATTCTTATAATTGACATCGACGCTGCCTTTACACTTTTTCCTTGTGGATTTTTTAATAGTCTTAACACAACCCTTAGGATACGAATCCGGTTGAGTGTCGGGTTGGGTAGAATCAAGATAGGTCGAGGGTTCCAAATTAGAGATGGGATCACAGGGCAAGAGCGAAGGAGGAGAGATGGTAGGTTTAACAAGGGTTTCTGTGACGACAGGCTTGTCAACCTGTCCCAACTCACTACTACCAAAACCATTTCGTAATAGAAAAGCATCCCAACAATCATTGTTTAATTTCAACTGATGTATAATGATAATCTTGATTAAACAATGGTGGAACAAACTAGAATCAGACTTTTTCCTTTTAAATCGCTTTCCCGTCTTGTATAGACTTCGAAGGAGAAAATATGGCATGTTCAGGGGGAAATCGATAAAACTCATAAGCAATCGCAATTGATACAAGAAAACCAACCCAAATCTCCCCTCACAGGTAACGAACTATTTCACAATAGCTAACAGATCATGCCATCTAGGTTTTAAAGCTGAGACAGGCATACCTCGGTCGCAGCTGGTAATTCTCCTTGAGGTGAACAACAATGACGAGGGAACCTCTTCAACCTTTGAGTTTTTGAACCATTTTTTCCCCACAGCTGGTAAACCGGTAGCTTGGCTTATAAAATCTTCATTTACCTCAAGCTGGACGTCTCCTATTTTTGCTCTGCAACCGTCAAATGTCAACGCGAATTCTTGAACAACTCTTAGATTAAAACCTTTGAACTTTTGAATAAACACACGCTAGTCGTTCCTTTCTAAGTCATCTCTAGTATTGTCAAATGATAACAAGGTCTGGATGCCATTGGGCTCAATCCTCACCACAGGAGCCATGGCTAACAGAAAGTAACCAACATGGGAATCAGAGGTAGGGTTTGATAGAAAAAACACAGAGCCATAGCCCCGAGTTTCCTCAATGCAATGCAAAGACAACTCGAAATGGTAGGCAGGAGCGTTAATTACCATACGTGTGAAAGAGGTCATGTAGATTGAGGCCATGCAAAGCTATAATACCACGTTGTACTTAAAATGACACCTTGGCATATTGGTACGCATAAGGATCAGAACAGTAGAATAGTACGTGTATCCATGACTTGATCATAAAGATTAATGTATCAAATAAACATTGAACCATTAAAAAAATTTATGAATCAAAACCCCATTGACATTAATCGAATGCTAAATGAGTGGAGGTTTTATACTTATGTAACCAAGGCACGTTTAATACCAAGGGGTTATAAACTAGGAAAACAATCAAGTTCATAGCGAAAGACGACAATTCGACAATAGACCATATGAACAGTTATCTTTTGATCAAAAATCGAAACCAAATGTGAATTCCAGCTGTGAGTTTTCATGCTTACAATCATGAAAACAAAAATCGAAAGGCAGGTATGTAAAAGGCGACAAATAATAAGTGTCCTTGCTTATTACGAGTAATGAGAATTTAAAGACCTTGTGTTAGGCATCTTATAAACAAATAGAAATTACATTATTGTTGCCAACACCTGTGTACATTAAGAGAGGACCCAACATGGATCCGAGAGCTAATTCAACTCTAGAAGAAGATCCTAAGACCAAGAGGTCGCGCGAGCCCTAGGAGGGGTGGAGGTTTGCATCACAGATCTTTGATTGAGACCATTAGGAAAGCTATTGAACCATAGAACAAGGTCATGGAGATGAATTAAAATTTTGGGCATGTTAAAAATGTTTAAGATGGCACAGAAGGTACCTATAGCATTCAAGGCCAAAAACACTAATTGGCTTAGAACTTCAGCATGTTGTAACTAGCATCCCAGAACCTAGAAAGAGGTGAAACTTGGACAAACTGTCTAAAATATGTATATGAAGAAACCCAATTGGGATCCTACCAAAAATCCAATGGAATAGGTGCAAAAATGTATAATTACAGTTCAGATTTGCACCTAGTTGAAGTGTGAACAAGAAAAGTTAATGGGAAATTTTCAAATGATCATAACTTTCTTTTCAAGACTCGGAATTGAGCAAGGGAGCAGTCATTGGAAAGGTCTTGGATAGGAGAGTCTAAGTACCACCCAAAAAATTTACTTGAGTAGTTAATTTTCATAAGATATTATAAGAAGGAATTATGATGCATTATTGAAATAGAATTGTACATAATTTCATAAATTTGTTAAATGATTTAGCCTAACAAATTTTTTTGGCTGCAAATTTTGCAGAGTTAACAACATTTAATTCACAACAGGTGAGAAGGTTGAAATTTAGTTAAATATAAGCAAAGTTACTCAGGGCAAGAGTGTTATGACAAAAATCTTTCATAAGATGATCAAATGCCAAGACTACAAAATGTTAAGGTCTAAATCTAGGTGTAGCCATAAAGTCTTGGGAAGCCACTACAAGAAGTCCACTCATGTTAGTCAAATACTCAATGGAATCTGGGCAAATGAATAGATCATATAGTGAATGAAATAGTGAAATTCCATTCACTCCTAAAGAAACTAATATATAGATTAAGCAATACATTGGAGTCAGTCTATTATAAAAGGAATTGACTATCAGAATGATAGTAATCAGATAAAGAGAGAGGCTTAATGCATATATGGATAAAGAGTGCATCATCTCCAAGGATTAGCTATGAAATTGTAGAGTAATGCTTCCCTTATGGTTATCAAATTGCGTAGTGGAAGCATGGTATGAAGGGCATCACTTCAAGGGTAAAGAAATGAAGGTCCACATAAATAAGGAGTGTCGGTTGAGGCATAAAACAATATATTGTGGAAAGATTGGGTCTAGAATGATGCAATAAAACTCCTAGCAGAGGAATTACTCAAAGCTAAATGTATTAGAGACTAGATGAAGTTCATGAGTAAATTAAGATAGTTGAAAGCTACCAATAGATGGATACCAAGTTATACATATTCTTCTGCAACATTCGAGGAACTGTGACAACAATGGGAAGGATTGTTGAGTACAATCCCAAGAGATGAGTGCAATGATAGGGTACATTGGGATGTTAATCCAAAAGGATTCAAACATGGAGAAGAAGACATAGGTGCAACAATATGACATGATGGAAGTTGATTATACAAGTTAGGTTGAAATCAGATGGGTCGAGACAGGAGAAAGGAATGGTTCATTAAGCAACTCCAAGTGTTGGTATGTTCAGTTAAGGAAAGGCTGACTCAGATTGTTTCAATAAAGAAGTGGGCATTAAATATCCAAGGTTAATTAGAGAGCATGGTTGGAAATGTAATTTGGTCATGTAGGATTTGGATCAGAGGGATCTAAATAATAGTGGAATGCTGAAAATTAATATCAACATAATATATGGTTACAAGTGTGCAAAGTAGATGAGAAAGGTTGGGATGGAAAAGTACTCAAGGTAGAGAACCATCAGGCACATTGTTTCCTTTGTAAGAACACAAGAAGATTCAGGAATCCGGGAAGAATTGAAGACTTCTAGGAACAACAAAGACAAGTGATACAGAGAGAAAGAGGTTGTTGCAATTACTTTAGCAACAATTATGCTATGGCTTGTTGGACAACCATACATAGTACAGAAAATTGACATGCAAATGCATTTAGGAGCATGGTAATGATGCATTATTAGTGCATACAAATATGAATTGATGAATGCCAATTTTTTAATATACATATATAACATAATAAGATTAGGATTAGTCTATTGTTGAATATATATTAATATGAAAGCCGTTAATGGTGGTTGTTGTACTAGGAAAGATAGAATTCTTGCATGTATGCAAGTGTTGCTACTAATGTTACTACATATAGAAGGAAGCAACCTAAAGCTGAAGAGCAGATTATCTTATAGAAGCATGGGAGCTTCTATTGTTATCAGTTATCCAAGTAGCATTAAATTCATTTAATGACATCTATGCAGGTATGAGTTTTATGTACTCTTATTGCATAAGAATTTCCTCATCCAATTTTATTTTATAAAATCACATTATTGTATTAGTTGAATGTATTGATGTGAATAAAATACCACTGGGTGTGGTAAAGGTTGGATGCCTGTAGTAATTCTAAAATATTTTTAGCTTTTGAATGCATACACTGACATAGCAACATGTCATGTTAATTGGTTATGAGCTAATAACCAAGAAATAAAAGGTATGAACCTATTATAGGAATGGATGCCAAAAAAGCTAGTCATGTATGAGACCATGACATGGTTGGTTATGACAAGGTATGGTTATGGAAAGGCTATGTACCACATAAATATCCAATGAACTTCCTACTTCAAAATAATAATTGGACTGCAACCTTTTTGCTAACACTAATGAACACAACATAGTTATATTATTGGTGTATTGTTCGGGTCAAAAAGGAAGGCATCCAAATAATTGAGAAGAAAATAGGAAGTGTATGGAAAATGTGTCAAGGCACTGGACACACTTCCAATTTACCAATGTGAGACACATGAATTAGATATAGAGCATTCTAAAAAATCAATGCAAAGGTGCATTGAATATATATGCATTGAGAGTTGCACTCATGCATAGTAAGTGGTAGAGTTGCACTTATGCATAATAGATTGTTATACTTGAGTGCATTATTGAATGCATTTTTGTGATTTCATGCATACAAGTTATTTAATGGAAATGATTATGCTAACAACTAAAATGTTACAATTATTACTAATTCATGGAGTTGAGGACATTCAAGGGTTGCTAGACATTGTTGTTTATATTATGGTAGTTGCGGGAGGTATTTACCTCCACGTGTAAACCTGATGAGAATAGAATATTCTGGGAAGCAAGAAGAAACCCTAATGAATTGGCTAATAACCCTAGAAGTCATGTCGGCTCAAGAAGATAACTTGTATTAGGTTATTAGCCTCCAAGAAAAGAAGTCGGCCAGAAGAAATAATATATATTGAACAGGCAGATACCCAGAATGAGAAGTCGGCCCAGGCAGTTAGCTAGAATTACTATAAATATAGGAGGCTAGTCTTCATTCTGGTAGGCAGTCTCAGAATTGCAGAGGAGCACTTGTGCGCACTGTAGTGCCCAGTTTTGTGCGCAAGTTTGGAGGAGAGCTGCCATTACAACTGTTGCAACTAGCAGATTATGTTTGGCTTGGACTATCTATTGGTTAGGGTTTGGACTATCTGATCAGCTCTTGTTGATGCACCATCCTTGGGGAAAGGAGTGCTACCCTTTGTTTGGCTATCTAGCCTAGGTTTTGCTTTCGGAGTGATTCTTTGTCAAGGTTAAGGTGCTCAGAGGGTGGCTTCGACCTATGGTTGGGTGACAATAACGATATTGTCAATGGTAAAATGAGCACATCCATTATATTCTAACATGTTATGGGCCCACACCTCCTTCATTTAGTCTAACTATTGGAAGGAAACATAGCCATAAGGATATTAAGCTCGTTGAAGAACTGTCACTAGGGTTTCTAGCAGGAGTAGTCACCAAAGCATTGTAGCTAGGGTTACTAGCAGGTGCAGTTGCAGAAACCCTAATCCTCTCGTTGAGACACCTTAAGTGAAGGGATTGACCTAATTTCCATATAGATCAGTGTGCCCTATCCTAGCGCATCTCCTGGTACTCTCAGCAAGCTAAGACGTCAAGTTTGAGTTCTTGGTCAGATCTAGGGTTGACCAAGTCAAAGCAGCCATGACTTACTCTATGAAGTCAGAAAACAAGTTAGACAGAGCTTCTAACTTCAGAGCGTGGAAGACAAGGATTGACCTCATCCTTTCCAAGAAGAAAGTGTTGGATATTGTGAAAGGAAAGATCGTGGAACCAGAGTTTGAAGAAGGAAAAGAGAAGGACCCACAAAACATTGCAGTTATGGAGAAGTTCAAAGATGGTGACATCAATGCCATGAGTGTCATAGTGGACTCTATAAAAGACCACTTGATACCCTACATCTCCCATCTTGACTCATCGAAGAAGATGTACGATGCCCTAACAAACCTCTTCTCAGTTAGAAACATTGGACAAATAATGAGTCTAAAGAATGAGCTCTGTGACATGAAGATGAATGATGATGATAGCATAACATCATACTTTGTGAGGATCTCCCAGTTAAGAGATCAACTAAAAGCCATTGAAGAGATCATTTCAGAGAAGGAATTGGTAAACATAGTACTCAATGGTCTTCCCAAGACGTGGGATGCATTTGTCGCAAGCATGAACACAAGAAAGGAGTATCCTACATTTGAAGAACTTTGGACTTACTGTGGTCAAGAAGAATCCAGGATCAGTGCAAAAGAGAAACCCCAAAAGAAGTACGATGATCAAGCCTTCACAACAAGATTCAAGAATTTCAGGAACAAAAGAAATTTTGGTTCAAGGAGGAAGACAAATCAAGAAAAAGATATTTTAGAAGTACAATGCTTCAACTATCGAAAGTATGGTCACTACAAGAATCATTGTCCCAAGCTAAAGAAAAGGAAGGAGAAACACGAAGCATCAGTTGCCAAAGAAAAGGAACCTACAAAGAAGACTAAGCAGGATGAAAGAGACTTGTTCTTCTGAAGGTAACAATGCTCTTTTTAGTTCTTGTACATATCTTGTATATCTATCTCGTAGAAGATAATATGTTCTAAGAAGAACTATACTTATGGAAGAACAACAAGATAAGGATTGTTATCATTATACAAGCCAGATAATACACGTGAAAGGATGAAATACATCAAACAAATCATGTGGAAGCTATTACAAGATAAGCCGAAATTAGAATCAATCGTGAAGAGACTTAGAAGAAGAAAAGACAGAAAGAAGTCAGCAATCAAGAGGAAATTGGGGAAAGACTTATGATGTTTTGTAGAAGACAATAAGACAGAAGCGTAGACTTTGTTAGATGGAGGGAGCCAATTATATATTACAGAAGACAATAAGGATGCAGACGGAAGCGTGGACTCTGTTAGACGGAGGGAGCCGATTATATGCACTCATACATGAAGCAAGGATTAGGAGGGAGCTAATCCTATGATCCATTGAAGATGATGAAGTATATATACATGGTAGCAGCCATGAAAGACATGATGTGTTCAGTTCAACCTGAGAAGAAGTCTTATTCGAAGAGAATCCTTAAAGTATCCCTGGTTTTCCATCCACATCCATGATTCTATAATGAAAGGAAGAAGTGGAATATTTAGGGCATGGAATCTATATGAAACTCCATGGACCCAAGAGCTAAAGAAAAACATCAAGAAGAACATGAAGATTCTAAGAAAGAAAGAGAAGCCAGAACAACCAGTCACTGTATTAAGAATCACAATATCACCAACCTAATATGAACTAGGAACTGGAAGTTGTGATGAAGAACAATGTATATATATGCAAGCATTGCAAGATCTAGAACTAGAGGTTCTCCCAGATGGAGGGAGAAGACTATGATGATTACTTGTTCCAATAAATCAAACATACCTCTACATGAGTCTTTATATCATCCGCAATATCCATGGGTTGGAGTTCTACATCAGATAAATGCAAAGACTGTTCTCCAAAGCAATTAAACAAAGAGCGTATGAAGAGCAACCTCAAGACTTTGAAGCATACCAAAAAGAGACCCTTGTATGTAGATAGAAGAATATAACTTGGTGGAGAACCTCCAGTGCACAGCAGAAGCATGGTGAAGATTTTTTGTAACGGAGATATTGTATCAAGATGATTACTAAGAAGATCAGATCTCATGATGACAGAAGAAATGCCACATGGATATGTTCCAGTTTTCCAACAATGATATACTTTATTGATCAGAGCTACATGAAGCCTTCAGAGAAAACCAGTGTTCCAGACCTAAGTACATTTAAAATCAAGCATTACATTATCCGTGATGAAGTCCAGAAAGGAGAAAGTGGTTCTCCAATACATATCTCCACAGATGAGCAGATAAGCAGACAATTTTGGTAAAGCTTATGTCCAAGATGAAAGAGTTTGCGTACTCAAGTTGGAGCTCATGGAGATGACTTCCTTATTGAAAAAGGAAGAGATAACTCCCAGGTTGGGAGGAAGCACTGATGTATTATTGATTGATGGATAGTCATTTTTCAGTTCGAAAAATGGTCCAGGAAGAGCAGATTCCTTCCAGTTCAGAAAGTGGATTGAGATTTCTGACGGACAAACATTTTTCAGTTCGAAAAATGGTCTAGATTGTTGATGTACCATAGACAAAGACTTCCCATTGTGGTTAAC